>OMLF01026281.1:0-19416 GCA_900302615.1 Holocentrus rufus | reverse complement strand
CAAGTATGACAGAGAAATTGGGGGGGTTAGAGAAAGAAAGATAAGGAAACAGAGAGGGAACCAGGGAAAAAGAGAGAGAAAAGGGTTATTGAGAACACATTCTGACAGTGGAGTTTGTGTACCACACCATCCTGACACAGTCCTCAGATACAACCATTTTGGGCCTACTGCTGTCTCTTGGAAAGAAATGCATCGACTTTTTGGCAAATAAGCTCCCTGTTCAACCTGCTGTTGTGCGCGCAGAGGATCAGTAGCAAGGCTGATAACGATATTTTTGTACTGAAGCTATCCGTTTAAAAACTCCATACCACTGTTCGATATATTTAAGTATCTTTATTCTGAAATCTTTATTTATTTTCTCACTTTCCAAAAATGACAAGTATGCAGGGTTTCCTCCAATATTTTATCCTTAGCAGAGTGGAAAAGCCTGACAAACAATATCAGACTATGAGACATTAAAACTCTCCACTGAAATCCAGTGAAATTATTTTTGATGGGTTTGCAGCTCTTAAAAGCAGGCAGCCAGTCTTTAACAGCTGCACCTTTTCAATGGCAGGGAGGACTCCAGGAGAGATGACTACCTTTAAAAATACATGAACAGTTAAATCAATGGAGAAAATGTCCACAATGTGTTTACTAGTTGTGACCAGGGAGGAAGCCCCATCATATTGGCAGTGGATGACATGACCGATGTTTCCAAAAAAAGGGGGAAATATTGGGAAAAGGGTATGTCGTCTAACCGCATTGGAGTAGATCTACATAGGCTCCATGTGCCACACAGAAATAGTGAAGAAACAGGTCATTTAAACATCAAACTGACTGCCTACTGTAAAGATTTCATGAGCACACCGCCAGTGTGGGAGAGGATCAGAAGAGGTTGTGCTATGCTAACCGGTGACAAGTCAAAAGATTTTTGACTCCAGTGAGCTACAATGCCTTGAGTGCTGGCACACACACGCACACACACACACACACACACACACACAGGAAGCTACACAATTGTTTGTGTCAACATTATACACAGCCTGTATATTTAGCTGCTCATTTCCAGCTTTGAATAATAAATGTGGCTTCATGACGTTGTCACGCATACACAAACATAAACACATCCACACGTCCACATAAACACACAGCGAGGTGTTGATGGGGTAAAAGGGGGTGGGGGCCCTGTAACAAAGCAAAGCACCACAGTGAGGGAGACAGATGGCAGCGAGGCTTGCTTGTGGAAGACAGACAAACTCTGCTGGATACTTCATTAGCATTAGCCGGTGTATTTTTAGAGTTCACTGACAAGAAGCATGCAGGAGGTAGACACCACCAGAGTGTGTGTATTGTTGTATGTGTGGGCGTGTGTGGGCGTGTGTGAGTGCGTGTACAAATACATGCAAGTGTGTGTGTGTGTGTGTGCATGTGTGCAGGCTGCATTTTTCTGTGTGGGAAAAAAAAGAGGACAGGAAGGCAGGAAAAAAAGGGGAGAAGGGAAGACATATCAGCAGGAGAGATTTATATCAGCGGCCACACACAGAGCAGGATAAAAGCAAACTCTGTGAATGAGTCTGGCATGGATCAGGAAGCCTAGACAGCACAAAGCCAGCTAACTCCATCAGCACTGAGGCTGTAATGGCACAGAGCAGACATGGGAGAGGGGGCCGTCAACAAGCCGCAAGCTCTGAATGCAATTAAGGCCCTTTTCAGCACCGCGGACAGCGCCACGCTGCTCCAAAACATTGCAGCAAGGTGAAATGTTTTGTCAAGTGTTATGTTGATGCAAATAGGTTTACAAGCACAGCCATTATTACAGCCACACTAAACGATGCTGCTGGGTAAGACGCTGCCCACTTCCTAGTGTGTTTCAGTGCCGGAAGCTGCTCTGGGAGTGTGAAATGGACGAGTCTTGTCCATTTCAGAACCGAAGACAGCGCACACCTCGTGTTAATAGAGAGTTAATGCAGGCGTCAACGTCCTGCTGCCCGGCTCTGCTGCACGCACGGGCTATTTTCAAGCTACATGTCCAGTGTGATACGTGCACGTTAACTCAGATACTGTATTTTGTGCATGAGTGAGCATGAACTATTGAGACGTGAGGGTCACAGTAAGGGTGCCACCAACCGTATGCTGCCGGTAGTTACTGGTCGGCTGTTGACAAGGGAATCCGTGACGGCCTGTGGAGGAAGGCCGACCATATTTACAAGACATTTCCCCCAGTCCCCGTCTCAAAAGATCTCAAAAGTAGCCAAGTGGATGCACCTCAAATTCGGCATGTCATTTTGCCCGAACGGACCGGGTGTTATTCAAAAGCGTAAACCATCAAACCGCTTATTTTCTGTCTCTAAAGCACAAGAAAGGTAAATGCAGATGCTTTGTAGGATTGCCATGGTTTCTTGCAAGGAGGAACTCGAAACAAACTGGCTTCTGCCTAGCGAAAATGTATGGCCTTTGCACACAGAAAGAAGGACAAAATAGGCATCGGTCTGTGTTATCTACCTGTGAAATAGAGCAAATTTTTACATAAATACATTCTAATCTTGCGACTTACAATAATAGTAGGCTATAGCCCCCTGAAGCAAAGCGGTAGCATGTGTACTTACTATTAGTTTCGATGCGCTCAGTCAAGATAACAGTACGTCCTCCGGGTGGGACCCGTCAGGGAATGCCCAGTGTCGGATTATTTGGTAAAAATATGCATCTTTGCAACGAATTTTATGGCTATATTGATATGGCTATAAATGTGCAACCTGCTCCGTGCATAAACAGAATGTTACAAAATCGACACGTATCTTATTCGGGCTTTTGCCATGTATTGCAGTTACGCACGCCAAAGGTAAGAAATGACAAATATCCATAGAAATATACATGCACTATATACAAACGCATCCCCATAAACGACGAAACACCGATTCACCACACTCCCCTCCTCTTTTTTTTTCTCTCCCCCCTACAATCTTGAGCTAATTCACGACGTCATGATGGAGACGCACCGTGCGTAACAGCTCCTCTCTCACGCATCCCTGTTTTTTTTTTCTCCTCCCAAGATGATGCGCGCTAAGGTGTAGGCCCACAACACCAAATTATCATAATAAATCTTAAGAGGGGGGTTTTGGATTGACGATAAGCTCACGGATTTATCCCACCGTGAATAATTATATCAAGGCGTGAAGACTAGACACGGGTGGAGGTGCAGATATGGCGCTCTGGTATTAACAGTGACTACAATGTTAAGCCTTTTTCTAAAGCCCTTTAGAGCTTAAGTCAACGAAGCAGCAATCAGTCGTTTCTACAACACTGGTCATCTATTAAACCAAAGCCGACAGACTCCCTTTATCTTCCTTTGTGACTCTTCCACCATTATCTGCTCCTCTCCTCTCCTGCCATCTATTCTGAGATCAGCATTTCTCCTTCATATTTATATCTCCGCTGAATAATTGAAGCATGGTAGGGGAAGACAACCTCTCCCTCTCTCTTACCATCCCTCTCTCTATTTCTGTAAACCATGAAATCACATCACTTCCCATCAATTAGACTTAGAATTCTATATGAAAGAACGCAACACACCAATAAAAGGCGAGATCAGGAAAATATGGGAGCCACATAAGCCCAAAAAGTATTATCTCGTATGATGTTTTATTGATTATAGATATGACATTGCATAAATGGCCAAGACAGTGAATCTGAACAGTACAGTTGGTGACATTACACAGTCACAAAGGGTTAATGTCATTAAGAGATGAAGACAAAATGTTAAGACAGAGCAGTGAAGGAGAGAGATGTGGGAGCGTCATTTAAATACACAATAGGTAAACTGGAGAAGGCCTAAATAAAATTACAGCTTACTCAGAACATCTGTACAACAAATCTGTCAAATGTTCAAATCAGCAGTGTGTGTAACTGTACATGTCATTATTTTCCAGCTTTGTAATAATTACATACATTTACAAGTCATTTCTTGACTTCATTGTTTTGCATTTTACACTTTGACAATCAAAGTACAATATTATTCATGGTTAAGGAAAATACAAAAAAAAAACTCTTTCAAGTCTCACCAGAAGAGTGCTTAGGTGACTGAGATGATTCGCAAATAAAAAAATAATAAAAGGGTTAATATTACTCAGACACAATACAGCATGATACTAAATAGGTTAAATTTGTTCTGTTTTCTTGTGTCAAGGCACACTTCAAATTACAACTAAGTTTTAAAAAAAAAGGCTCACAATAGAAAATGCATTTTTGCATTTGCTGCCAATGATATACGCTTTTAGAAATGTAAACAATATCAAAATAATGTTAAGTTGGGAGAAGCTTTTGAAGAACACTACAGCAGACTTCTGCCAAAAAAAATAAAAAATAAAACAAGACACAATGACCGAACTTCATTATTTCAGCATACATGTTCTCAGTGTTTGTTTCATCATACAGCCCTGAATACATGTCAGAAATGCCTACATAAATAGATCATCAGGAGTGCATGCTGTCAGTATGGAAAAAGGGAGTCGGAGGCTGTCTTTAGTGTCTTAAGGCTCTACTCCACTCTGATAACCGTTTCAGGGACGATCAAAAAACGCCTATTCTTTCGTGCCAAGTTAACAAAACACGAATGTCACCGCAAATAAATATGTGAAATGTGAATTTGAACATGCTTTTCACTTCGCACGGAAAGAGAATTGTTTTTATCATTCTTCCCTACTGACTATCTTGGTGAGGTTTGGTAAAATGGAGATCTTAGTGTGCATGGACGGACCCCGCGACCCCTCTACCTTGAAGCAATCACTGATTTGACTCGACGTGACTCGGGGAAAACGATGAACGAGTTTGTTTTGACCAGTCTAATCAAATTAGATCAACAATTACCCCAGGAAAGGAAGAACTGATTCCTTTCGAAATGCAATGTCCATTTCAAACTGGGCTCTTTTCTTGCGGTTCCTTCATGCTCAAGGAACAAATTTCTACCCAGTTGCCTTATTATTGGAGCAGCGGAAGTGAATATATACTCTTCTCAGGGGAGTGTAGGGTCTAGAAGTGTCTAACTAGTTTGCAATATTAATGTGTTTAATGTCAGCCTTAGAATAATGTGTAGGATAATATGAGCGTCAGTCAACGTACCTGTGCTTCTTTACAGAGTATCATACACCTGGAATATTATGTCTCTCAAGTTCTTTAATTTTTGCAGCAAATTTGCACCTTCTTGTACTTTGGTTTTTACCAATGTAGTAGGGCACTTTAGCCCCTCTCATGTCAGTTGTCAAGGAGTTATAATACAGACTCAAACTGTACATTTTTTCCAGTGTTACTGTTATCACTATCACAGCCTCACAAACTGAAGCTTCGGTGATGCTGCTTGTGGAACTGCTGTTGGCGCTCTTTGGCGGTTGTTTCCATCGGCCTGTCTCTTTTATCCATCACTCCGCCTCTCTCTTTCTCCCCCTCGTCCCCAGTTACACTCCCCACGTCGCTGAAGTCCCCGAGGTGCTCGATGGAGTCGCATTTCTCCAAGTCGGAAGCGATGGTCTGCAGGCTGAAGACGGAGAGGGTATCAGACCCCGCCCGCTCCCTCTCCTTCTCGTTCTCCCTCTCCCTATATTTCTCCACCAGATCGTTGGCGGCGTCCACTCTGTCTTTCCCCGTGGCGCCGCCCCCGCAGGCTCCGCCCTCTTCCTGGATCCCGCTGTCAGACTCTGCTCCCACTGGGGGGCTCCGCCCACCGCAGACGGTGCCTCGCCCCCCCTTGGCTTGGTCCCGCCCCCTCTGGGCGTGGATCTGCTCGCTGATTTGCTCCAGGTTGCGCAGGGCGATGGAGTAGCGGGTCTTCACTTTGGCTACATGCTGCTCCAGCTGCAGCACCTTGGTCTTGTGCTCCTGCAGTCACACAGAGGGCAGAACCTTCATCATCAGTTTCAACATCGATTTTACACCACCAGGCACAAAAATAACCTACATTAACCTCTATAGTAAATCCATAAGATCATATAAAAATCACTGCGTTTTTTGTCATGTCAGCAACACCTGGTAGAATTTCATCCTGAGTCAGTGGGGGAGGGAGGGGGTGTTCAAACATGGAGGTCTTGACCACTCAGTGCACTCTGGGTGTCTGTATTACCTCCAGTATGTGGTTGAACTGGGCTTTGAGCTCAAAGTAAGGTTTGGACTTGAGGATGACTCTCTTGAGGGACTTCTGCAGCGTCTGGACCCGAGCTTCAGCCTCCTGACAGGCGTGGGTGACGCGCATGTGCTCCCTCTCACTGCGGAGACGCTCCTCCTCGGCTTCGTTCACCTGGGAAAGAAACACACACACACACACACACATTGAAGCAGACAGTGAAGAGGTTATTAACACAAAGTCAAGGCCAGTGTATTAAAAATAAACCTGGATCCCATAGAGCTGCAACAAACTATTTTCACTGTCGAAAGTACTGTCTTAAAATTTTTGCTTCCTCTCACCAATAGGGTTTTGTCATATGGACAAAATCAAATATCACAATATCTTTGACCGAATACCTAATACATTGTGACGATAATGTAGGGATGATTATTGGTGCTTCATAGATTTTTAATTGATTTTTCAAACAAATAGTTATTAATAATGTGGCTGTGATGACCATGCAGGTAGAGGCAAATAATAGAACAGCAACAACAGTCTAATAAGTTCATAAAATTGCATCTCTTTACTGTAATTGCAGCCTTTAAAACCAGGAAAAGACAACATTACCACATCATAATATTGTAATATCCAAGTCGCTATCCAGTCTCATATTAAGATAGATATGACAACTGAATATCAAAATTATAATCAATTAATTTTCTGCAACTCAACTAATCATTTTAGCAGTGCTGTGCAACTATTTAAACCCTAAAATAAAAATTGAGTCCTTATCTGCTCATCCTGATGTCTGTCAAAACTCCACTGAGGTTTGGAGGACCACCAAACATACTACAGCGAGACAGAAGTAGTTGTATTGCAGCTTTTACCTCAAACTGCTGAAGTTTTACAGCTCCAAAAAACACACAAAATGTCCATCAAACTAAAATCCACATCCTACGGCGATATGGTGGCAGACTGCTCACTGCTGTACTTTGTGACAGTGAATAAAATGAAGTTGGCTGCACAACACTTGGCTTACGCTGCACAAATTGTTTGGAGAGATTTGATGGACTTGATGTTTTTTGGAGCTGTAAAATTATATCAAGCAGACTTTCTAATTTTTTTTTCTAACCTTTCTAAGAGACATTGTACTGTCCCTTGAGACAAACCTGCACCTATGAGTCTTGTGAGTACAACTTGATCCAGGTCCAGTGTCATAATTAAACCCCTTGTTTAACACACTGACCACCTTCTTACCTTGGCGGTGGCGTGGTTGAGCATCTCCTGCCAGGTGGGATCCAGAGTGTTCTTGCCATCAGCCATCAGGCCCTGCTCTGCCACATAAACCATCTCCCTGGCAGCTGTGTGCATGGAAACAGCTCTCTCATAGCTCAGAGCCGCCTTCTGGGTCTCCTGCTGTGCCTGGAGAGAGAAGACAACCAATCACAGACCATGGAAGTGGAATATGACAAGCAGCCAATCCCCTCTGCTGGAAAGTCAAATTAACACCAGAACTATGTCAAAGAGTATGTATAAATATTTCTTCTTTTTTTAAAAACTGCTTGGTGTACAAAATTGGTGGGATGGACTGCATTGGGATAATTCATTGAACAAGGTAAGCTGTAAATCACAAGGGGAAAAAAACGACACTAAATTGACTTTCAAATACTTACGTTATTATCAAAAATTTCCGCTACTCATTGTTTTGTTCTGTGTTGCAAACCTCGTCAATCTAGTGCTCTGAGAGGGACAACTGTATTGGATAAATTGATTTGTTGCATTTTTGTGTTTTGTTCAGGGCTTGTAAACAAAAGTCACTTTATTGGACAGAGCTTTGTTAACTTGTCAGGGACATTAGAGATTTTAGTGGTTGAAGGGGCCTAATTAAGCTTGATTCACTAATGGTCTGCACTTTTGCCTGCATTTTTGAGTGTATCCATTAGGTTTTGATGAGTTTTCATAAACCCATGCAGATTAGATCTTTTTTGTCATTTTGACAGGAAACACAGGTGTTATTAATTACATTAATTAAGGTTCTGCATACATACTTTTCGACTGATTAATAAAGATGCTTTACTGATAAATAGATAGATATATATACATATAAAAAGATCTTTCCTCTTGCCTACAGGCGAGGCAGAGCACAGGGCCAGCTACTGAATAGCATCCATGAATCTTGCTGAAGGACACTTCAACAGGGCAGACACTTGCTGACACAGAGGCTTGAACCAGGGTTCCCGGGTTGAATGACAGCATTACCACAAGGCAAACCATGCCTTGTTACAGTTGATCATTAGAGAGAGAAACCTCCACACTCATCAGACACATATACATAGCTTGTTAGATGCACATGTCATTTGTGTATACCTCTTTGGCAAGGCGACGAGCCTCATAATATGGTCTGGCTTTCTCTATGCAGCTGCCAAGCTGGGAGCTGTGGGCATTCAATTTCCTGGCAGACTCTGTAAGGATCTTCCTGTATCCTGACCTGGCGTCCTGGATGGGAAATGTATGAAAATGTCAAGATCAAATTTCCCTGTAATGAATCGACTGATAAGCACCATGATGGAACAAGGGAGTGTGACTGGAAGCAAGCAATCAGTTCAGTTCCAATATGTTTTCAATTTTAAAAGTTTTACTTTTCTAGATCTTAATTTTTTACAAACAATGAAGACTTAATTATGTGCTTTTCTCATAAAACTCTTCTAAAAAAAAAAAAAAAAGACAATTAATTTCCCCCACCCCACCCATATTTTCTAGTCCTCAGCGAGTCATCAAAACTTCCTTATATGGATGGAGTATGTATTTGACTTACATCCAACTGCAGCTCTAGTTTGTTGATTTCTGCACTGGCTTCATTAAGGTGTTCCAGCTCCTCCTGTGGAACAAAGAAAAGGATTTATCTCCTTCTGTCCTGATCAACTACCAAGAAAAAAGAAATGATATGTCTTCATCCTTCCAGGCTGGACTGAATTTCACTCCAAAATGAGAAATCCACCATTTCAAAAATAATGACACCCACTCTCCCATATTGACTGTTGGCATCAAAATTAAGCACATTATGGGTTATTATTGAATTTAAGAATGATCGACACACATTTACTTAAAAAGGAATACATTTGTTGAGAACAGAATCTTTCGTCTTTTCCAAATGTGATGGTAAAGTAAGGATTTATTTTTTTCCAAAATGAAATATGTACTGTTTTGGAATCAAATCCTTCCAATGTACTTGGAGGTATGATACTAAGCTAAAATTGGCTTGTTGGTACAATTGTCTGCCTAGCACGACCAGTGCCAAATGACAAAGATAATCACCTCTGATCTCAGATACCTGGATTAATACAGATTACCACATTATGATATCAGCGAGGCTAAACCACCGTGAGTCACCACACCGCTTGATTAGTCAGCCTGCTGTTAGGCTTAATCCTATGAAATCCACTTTGCCCAGGTGACTGTAAGACTGATTGCAGATGGTTGATTTAGAACCACAATATCTTGGCTCGCAAAAAAAATGTTACACAGAAAAACAGTCACAGTCCATACCTGGATTCTGGGGTCCAGTTCCTCCTCGTAGGGGCTGTGTGGTTGCCCCCCTTCATCTTTCAGTGTTTCTCCACTGTCTCCTTCGTCGCAGGTATCCTTGTGTACAGTCTCCTGTGAGGTTTCATTAGTTTCTGCTGCCTTGACCTCGTCATCCCCACCGGGAATTATTTCCCTCCAGTCCCCCGGTTCTGACTCTCCGGACCCGGCGGGGCTCTCTCGCAAGTCGCCTGGCTCCATTCCAGCCCAGACACCTAACGTTACTGAGTTGGCACTTTTGAGCGGCGTTAGCTACGGTTACCTTGCTAGCACACTTTGTGGCTAGCTACGAACGATCCTAATTAATAACTTACAAGTGTGATTAGGCAACCAAAAATGAAATAATTATTCCTGCGATGGTGAGAGTCATTTGGTTTGCAAGCTGCCATATCAGATCACATCGAAGTGCAAACCTTAAGAAGCCCTTCTTGTTGTTGACCAAACGAGGCTAACAAGCACAGTAGGGCTAGCTCGCTAACGCTAGCAGGGTTGATTCCGTCGGCGTGAACTTAGCGTTTGCTTTACATTGAGATGTGAGGAAATATCTTGTTTTAAAATTAAACGTAAATGGAGGCCCATCACTGTGTCCCTCCCTTACCCGTATTTTTTCCTCCATCTCCTACTGAATCCTCGTTATTTTAGCTAGACTAGCTAGCTAGCTGGTCTGGCCTCTCACATCATCATTGTAAATAAGGTAAACACTAAACAGAGCAGTGGTTAGTGACAGACGCACGCCGCCCGTTTGGACCCTGGCGGCTACCGTAGACAAAAATTTTGCACAGGAACAGCGCCGTTATCTAAAGATATTAATTATCCGTGACGTGAGAAAATGCATACTGGTACAATTTTTTTCTTTCTGTATGTGTCGAAACCATTTATTTTAAAGTCTAACGCATTACTTTTTAATTATTGAGCGCACAATTTCACCTGAGAACAATATGTTCTTTCTGTGAACGGGACTTTATGAATAAATGAAACAGCAGATGAGTAAAACTGTGTATTGTTTTTATTCAAAAAATATACCGACACACAAAATTTTCAATTTTGAACGGCGACAAGACAGCAAGGTGTACTCATTGGATAATTGTCAGACTCATTTGTAATTAAAAAAGTAACCAAGAAGAAATTATTGCCACAGAAGACAGAAACAATTAAATCTCAAATAACACATTATACTGCAGTTAATAACGGTGGCCTCCACCATAAACAAACCACAGTTTAAGTATATACATTTGTACCAGACAAAAGGAAATCAATAGCACAGATAAGCTCCCAGAAATTGCATATAATTTAAACAAAAGTGACAAAGTAGGTCATCCCCATTGAATGCATTAATGAATGTCATGTGCACAATTAGCATAATATAAAAATAGATCTCTTGAGTTATACAGCAATCCTGTCTAACGAAATGTTTAGGCTACATCCTACATTGTAAAATATATGTTTTGGAATCATGAAAAAGACCTGAGTGGTATTGGCAATTAGTCCTGCACCAAAGAGAGGGACAATCCATTCTTCATTATCAAGGACACTGGGCTTAAGTACATCTTAGCATTCACTGAAACACAAACTAAATCGTTCTTTGGACTGGAATGCTCTCCCCCACTGAAACAGGGATTACAAAAAGGCTACTGCATATAGGCTTTCTTCTGTGTTATCAACTCCAGGTGGGGTCATACTTCGTCCAACCTGGAGGTGGGGCAAAGTAGATTCTCTGTCCTCTTGACATGAAACTGACCACACCCCTGTACCCTGCCCTGGGGACTCCAGACTTAAGGTCATCCATGATCCCTAGGTTTTTAGCCATAAGTTTAAAACCGTCCTTACTTGAGTACTGAAGACGAAAGGGCCCAGGTCCTTTCAGCTGACCCTGCTTAACCTCTTCATATGTCACCACAGGAGCACTGTAAACTTCCTTCTCAAACATTTCCCTATATGTCTCCTCCTTCAAGTAACTCAGGTCTAACTTGGTGAAAGGCACAAATTCAGAATTCAGTTTGATGTAACGCAGGTACTTGTCATAAAATTGGCCCAGACTCACTCCTCTCCGACCAAAGGTTATAGTTCGTGATATCTCTGGACGGATACAGGCACGGTTTCGGCGCTGCTCTGGCTGACGCATCCAGTCGTCCCAGAACGAAGCGGGCCACTTGGGCTCGAGCTCGTCCCAGAGCTCCCTGAGCAGCATCCAGCCCAGGCCAGGGAAGAAGTCTGTCCGGTAGAGCAGGTTAGCTTTGCCTGGGTCCACGTAGCTCTCCCTGCCATTGTCATTCCAGGCTGACACACACCACAGACTGGGGTCAGATTTCAGGAATGGGTGAAGGGCTCGGAAGTACTCAAAGAAGTCTGGCGCCACCTACAGTGGGAGATTAAATATTTCAATTTAGAGTATTTGTTTTCTTGACAATAACTTCTCAGCAGTGAAATACAAAATCCATGCATTATTTATACATTCCAAAAATGCAAAAAACAATCTTTAAATGTATCAGTGGGATTTAAATCACACTACTGTATGTAAAGCATTAAGTGGAACAATTTAATGACACGATTATTACCTCCAGGTCATCTTCTACAATCACAACAGAAGAATGATCCAGGGTCTTGAAGACTTGGTTGAGAGCCCAGTGGTAATGCCTAGAGATTTTGTAGTAACCCTGAAACTTCCTGTGCTCCTGTCGCACTGCGATGTCCGACAAGTCCGGCTGCTTCAGGTGAGTTAACTGACTGCCATAAGAGCTGATCACCTCAGACGTCTCAGCATGTCCGCAGTCCTGACTGACTATGATGGGGTAGAGCTCTGCTGAAGGGCGGTACTCCAACAATTTGTCCAAGCAGCGTTTCACAGTGACCCTATTACAGGCGATAACTAGGATAGGAATGACGGGTTGACTTGGGGCAACCTTCCGCTTGTTCCCGTTTGGCAGCTCCCATAGTGTGCGATGACTCTGGATCTGCAGTAGGATTTTTTTCTGCATTTCAAGCTCAGCTTCAAACGTGTCTGCCATGCGGAGCACATCTGCCATCACATCAATAGCTGGCTCTTTACCCAGCTCCCTCTGCTCTCTGCCAGGCTCGCCTGGCTGGCCAGATGGGGGTCTCCCCCACAGCAGCAGCACCAGTATGGCATTCCATGTGACGAACAGGAACGTACCACAAAGAATGAGAGAGCCTTTCTTGCGGAGCATGGCCCAAAAACTCAAACAGGAGGGGGAGTAAGGAGGACAGGGCTTGAATAGGAAGAGATGTCCTTACCAGGAACAATACAATAAGGACATGGGAGGGTCGATTTGTGACTCATCACAATAGCATGTCACAAGATCTGGAGTTACAGCTTTCTGCTGGTAGAAAGTTTGTATAAATTGCTAAAGTTATCAAGACATAGTGCAGAGTCAAATATGGGGGAAATCCGAGTCAGGGCAGGGTTCATTTTGGATTGAAGGTGTGATCATGCCAGAGCATCAACTTGATCTATCCTCTTCCCCCTGAAATAACAACAAAAAATTAACATGGTATACAAGCGCTTTGACATAACACAGTCATGAAGACATAGCACTGTACACACACACACACTACAAATACAACGAAAGCGCCAGAATCAATTGTTAAATTTGAAGCTATCGAAAACAAATCCAGCAGATCAGACATTTCGTCAAGCCGATGCCATTCTGTGTTTGATGCCGGTGTACCATATGTGAGCAGGAAGTCGCTGCACTGTGAAACGACGATGTGGCATTCACCCACTGGCACTAATCGATTTTCTTATCACCTGTGGCTACGTCGCCGTACAAGCTATAACAGGAGTTATTCTAACCGAAAAACAACTATAAACCCACATTTCCGAGCCTTTTGTTTGCCCATGCTGATCGAAAAGACAGGTCGGCTCGGTAAATAGCTGTATTGTAGCTGAGGAGGAGCGTGTTCACTGAAATTAGCCCTTACCCTGACAATGTGACAATTTCTTCCTTCTGTAGCCATTTCTCCTCTGTTTCTTCGATGACAATCAGCAAAGTTAAACGAGAGAAACGGATAGACCGTACTAAGTTGTTGTACAGCTGTTTTTCCGCTTGTTTCCCACCAATTAAGTCAACTTAATCTCGTTAGTTTCCCTTGTTTCTCGCAAGACGGGAGAAGTAAGGCAACGGCTTCCGGATGTGAAACAGTCACCGGAAGTCCCGCCCTAACTGTCACCTTGAGAAATTACACAACTTGTGATGTCTGCTGCTCTCCATGGAGCTAATTAAAATACAGGCTTTGATGTCTCAGCGAAGCTTTAGACTCCCCATTCAAACGCCATGGTTTCCATCCCTAATGTGAAATATGGTAATGAAAAGGAACGAAGGCTGAAAAAAGAGCACCATGATGCCAATTAGTCAGATATGAATTTTAATTCAATGTAACAATCTATTTTTCTGCATAGGCTGCAGACAAGTGGATGCAATTGACATCGGTCTTATGGGACAAGAGGCAAATATGTTTTGGTGCAGTGAGGAGAAAAAAAACACATTTATTTCATCATCCTATCAAAATGATGAAAAACAATAAGTAAATAAATCTGACCTCTTCCAGAAGGCAGAGTTCAGTTATGGTATGTTTTTGCTCATTTTACCAGGGAGAAGTGGGGTAAAGTCTGTAAATGTTATCAGTATTTCAGTGATACTAGGATGACTTTTACCCCTTATGCCTTCAAAACATCTTCCAAAAACAAACAATCAAAACAAGTTAGCGCCACTGTTTTCTATGTAGACCTAGATATTAAGGGGCTGAAGTCCAAATGCATTGTGAAAGACAAATAACAGTCAATAAATAGAGTTATTTGTGGTGCTGCGGCCTTGGACTCCCTCAGTCAGGTCTGTCCTCTGTGATCTTTTGACCAGAGTTGGAGTTGTCCTCAGAGGGGCTATAGTCAGTGGGACTTCGGATTTGTCCATATACCTGAAAGTGGAGGCAGAATTTGTTATTTTAGTTGTAAATATTGTCTATTGTTATCTGATCTGGGGTTTTAATTTTCATTTACAGCTCACCTGCAGGGCACCATTCTCTATATTTTTCATGTTCACCTCCTGGTCCCCTCCCAGAGGCTCTGGCGCATCATCAGTGCTGCTGCTGCTGCTAGAAGTCCACAGCCCTCCCAGTTTCAAAAACATTATTTCTGACACCAGAGCAGTCAGTGAAAGGCATGTGCTCTTCACTGTCGACCACCCACTTAGCACGAAAAAGGCTATTTGTCCTCCATTTGCCTTCGAAATTGGGTAAATTATGGACACTTTCAGAACACTAGTTGGGAGTTCAGTGATATTCTGAAAAAAGGCTGTCTTGCAGATGTGTGCCGCAAACACTTCACATTTAATCATTCGAAATAACTGAGAGCACTTATATATTCCTGGTGTCAATTTGCGCTCTACCTGACGCGTCAGAGCGTTTTGGGCACCTGGCACAGCAGGGAGCGCGTCCTTTGGGGCGCACACTCTTGATTGCGAAAGTTTGGGGTCACGGCAATTATTTATTTCCCTGTAATCTTTCTTTCTTAATGTTTTCACGTCCGTACGGGCCAGTTTATAGGTCACAGCCGACCCCTTTCCCACTATAATACGTTCTCCTCGGAGAAAGGATTCCCATATTGAAGCATGGTTTGACCGGGTGCGCTCACTTGTCGACTCTCGCACCGCCCCGCCGACCAGTCCGAGGCTGTACGACGAGGTGGCAGGCCGCTTGGTCGGTGCGTTCCTTGTCAAAATATTCCCCCGACACCGGAGAACAGCGGACAGGGCAGAGGCAGAGGGAGTAGAGGCCATAGTTGTCGATACGTCCGCGACAGCCTAGTCCGGTTTGTGTTGACAGTTCATGGGCCACTTCTACCAGGACTGCTTATTAGTTTACGGCATATTCAACCTCTATCCAGGCTGTCACATTACGTATAAAGGCTAATTTGCGTCAGGACCGGGGGGAGAAGGGCGGTCGGGTCTCGTCTGGTCTAGTCCACCCGACCATATTTGCCTCGTCCGAGGGGGGGCAGCCACAGTGGGTGTGTCTTCTAGTGTGTGTGTGTGTGTGTGTGTGTGTGTGTGTTTGTGCCCCCTTGGACATGCAACTGTGATTAGTCCACAAACATGGCGTAGGCTATAGGAAATACTATTACAGCCTTAATAGCCCAAGTTCAAATTCATGCAATGGTCTATTAAAGCTAATGCAGAATAAACAAATAAATACATTTGTTTCCCCCTATATTCTGCACTTCATTTAAATATTGCCTATAGCCTACTGTCCAACCTAAGGTAAACATGCTTTCATACAAAATATCTTATATGGGTCAAGAGGCCAAAAAAAGGTTCTCAAAAGTTAACCAAAGGCTCGAAAAATGAAGAAAGACTCGCCTAAATTGGGTGACTAAGACTAATGTTTGACTATTTTCTGTCCTACTTTCAGTGCTGGAGTTTTGGATTATTAAGTGGGGTTTTCGTAGCAGTCTTGGTCCAAGGCACAACATTTTACATTTTATAAACAACACATATCGCCTAATATTCAAATATTACGCCTACCTGCTGATTTCCCTTAGTAAGCCGGAAAAATGCCCTGAAAACAAGGACACGTTGGCTGTCAAACAGGTTTCACGATCGTGGTACTGAGAGCGGAAAAAAAAAAAAAAAAATGAGCTGAAGCGGATACACAGTTAAAGTGAAATTCACCATTCAAACCACCGTGTCAGCTGGTCTGTCGAGAGGATCAGGTGTCCAGCAGCGCATGCAGGTTTCCAAAAGATAAGAGCTAAACAGACATAGTTTTCCTACGGGAAGACGCACTGAAAATCCCCTTATTAGTCAGGAACAATATTATGAATTGAAATGATCTCGCAGTAATCAGTTTCATTTCATCGGGATAATTGAAAATATGTTTTTTAATCTCACAAAATGGCTCTATAGTATAGTCTATGTATAGGATTAGCTTTAAAATTGCATCCTTTCAGAGAATTTGGCTGTTAGTAATAATAAAATATTGAACAATGCATTTTCTCCAACCTTTTGGAACAATAACTTCCAAATATCTTTCAAAAATTCTTTATTAAAGACTGAAGAATAAAAGAAATTTATTTTTTTTAACAAATATATCATCCATCTGTGGCTATATACAATGCAGGTGAATATAAACAAGGGTAGAAAGTAGAAAACCTGAGCTGCATGTTTTGATTGGCCTAACGCAATCAAAGATACTAATAAAGTTTAGTGCATTTGAATATTTACAACTTATTGGTATTAGGGACAGCTTCCTTACAGATAATATCCATGGCTTTTTGTGTATTTACTGTAGCATCTGTCCCATTCACAGTCATCCCAAACATTGCCTCTTAATGTTTAGAAAAGAACACAAAGGTTAATAAAAATATACTGTATTTATCTATATTGTTTCTCTATTTCCCCCCCATGTGCAATTTTGAGTCTGTCTGTCCTTTGTTTTTAAAGATGTTGCTTTGTCCTTTTTCCTTCATATCTTCACTTCAGTGCCTTTGAACCAGCTTGAATGTGTCCCAGTGCTGTTATTTGATCCTTTACCTTCACTTTCCTCATAACTCAGTAAAAAGAGAACGAAACAGGACGCTTAAGTGTCATTGACAGTGATAATCACCGTGGCACATGTGAGTGATATTTTCTCCCTCTTCTTTCATCCCATCTCCACACCCCATTCCTCTTTTCCCTTCAGGGTATGTCTGGACAGGAGAAGATGCCGTTTCCTGGCTAATTCGGCACTGTGTGGTTAGTCTGAGGAGGCCTCTTGTGAACAACCATGTTTGGCATGATCACGAAGGCCAGAATGCCCACTAGCATAAGCGCCACAGTGATGGTGATAATGGACGCCACCACTGCGTAATAGCACCGGTCCGAGCGGAACAGCCTGCGCAGGCGACCTCTGACCCTGTTGGGAGGCCTGCCCACGTCCACCATGGTGGTTGGAGCTATTCCCTCCTCAATGGTGCCCAGATGGACGCCGCCACCCTCCACCGACTGGCCGTCCTGCTTCTTCACGGGCAGGCTGAGGGTGTTGGACTTGGTTGGGCTGGTGGGAGGCGGGTTCTTCAGGACCAGTTTGCCCTTGCTGCGCTTGAAGCGGATGGACAGCGCCCTCTGCATCTCCGGAGGCAGTTTGCGGAAGATGTCCTTGTTGTTGCCCAGCTGGGGCAGGTCCCGGCCGTGGGGCAGCTCGGTCAGTTTGCGGCACACGGGGCAGGGCAGGGACTTGATCTCCAGGGAGGACACGTTGATGCGCGCGAGGCACTCCAGGCAGAAGGTGTGTCCGCAGGAGAGCAGCTTGGGGGTCTTGAAGACGTTATCGTAGGAACAGAAGCACACAGCGCATTCTGTATCCTCAATGTCGTTCTCAGGGGGGTTCGTATTCTTCTGCCCACTCTCTCCCTCCCTCCTGTCCCGCCGGCGGGCCTCCTCGCTCCTCCCGCGCTCCCTCCTCTCCCCATGGTGCCTCTCCCGCTCCCTCCTCCTGCCTCTGTCTCTCTCGACCCTCTCCGAGTCGATGCTCCTGGACCTCCTCACCTTCACGGGCTTCTCCTTCTTCCCGTGGTCCTGCTTGCTAGTCTCCTCTTTGTAGTTGGGTTTGGGTTTGACGTTGGAGGGCTGGCCCCGGCTCCCTTTGCTCCTCTGTCTCTCTCTGTCATCACTCATGTTGGCAGGACGACGTTGCAGGTCTCTCGCTGGCTGGAGTCTTTTTCACAGTTTCTCCAGAGGAGCTGTGGAAAATGAAATCTGTGTTGAGGTGATTGATTCCCAATAACCAGCAGAGCAGGAAAAAGAAGGGAGGAATTTGCCTGCGCTGCCAATAAACTTGAAAAATGTCCCTTTGCTGTTTCATGGCGATAAAGCAATAAGGTTTAATCTATTTGAATCCAACATGTTCTATTGTATTCAAATGCTATCTATTGATTTCTTTCATTTACGTAACAAGCATGTTGTAATTTTGACTTGATAATGGGTTGCTGTATTTGTTTAATAGGCTTTTCCTGAACAGGAGGCATTGGCAAACATGTCAGTTTAATGAGCGCTGCCTACAGAGCTGGAAGTACTTCAAAAACATTTCTGCGCAGACGATTTTCTGGCTCCACAGTCCTGGTATGCTGAAAGACATCAGGCTAAACTAAGTGTCTTTTGTTGCTGAGTTTTCATTGTTTTGAAATGTCATAGCAAACATTCCACCATGCCAGTTCACCTTAGACAGGTACCCAATTATGAACCTCGCCGTTTTAACCTTCAGTAACCCCAGGTGGCATTTTATGCATCAGATTTGCTTTGTTCTGTGTATTAGATAGATTCCAACTTTTGTAACAAGTTTCTGAGTTTCAGTTATCAAAAATAGAGCTATTAAAGCAAGTGCAGTCATTATAAGTGAGGCGTTTATGATCAGCAGTGAAAAATTGGAAAAAATTCCATTTCGGCCAGTAACTAAAAGTTGGAAAAAATTGCATTTATGTCTAGTTGTGATAAACTGTAAAGATCTTATCACAGTGAACTACAAAAATGAACTTGAAGACAATTCAGACCCACTGACCTGCTGAGGTAGATCAAAGTTGGAGCACTCCGTCAGAAATATTCTCTCCCTGCTGGGCAATAGTGAACTCAATACTTCCACATTTCCAACTCACACCCAAACGTCATTCTTTCAAACTTTTATCTCAGCACTCCTCTGGTGTTTCTCTGCTGTCCCTCTTCTCTTTTACTGTTTGTATCGTTCCTCTCTTACTTTTTCCTACTTGTGACACAGCC
>OMLF01026280.1:16934-35839 GCA_900302615.1 Holocentrus rufus | reverse complement strand
TGGATAACATTACTTGGGTTTGTCAGGTTTAATTCTCCCGTCATGCAATCAAACACCACTACTAAACACAACACGCTTCAACAAAACAGCCGCTGTATCATCTAAATACTGCAAATTAAAATTAATGTCAGGTGGTCCAAGGTTGTTAATTAAAATGGACTATCAAATGTGACTGAAAGTTGACTAAAATGATGACTAAAATGTAAAACTAAATCTAAAACTAATATGCATTTTCGTCTAAAGACTAAGACTAAGACGAAATCTAAAATAGCTGTCAAAATTAACACTGCTTGCAGGTAATCCCTGTACACCGCCTCATGCCTGCTTTTCAAATGTCCAATGAGATTTGATGTGTTAAATGACTTTCTAACAGCCCCCCTCTTAAAATCTCAATGGAACACGTATTGCAAACTGCATAACGCTGATCTTTCTCCGAGACTGTAAAGCGCGGTGCCCTCTTCCGTCTCGGCAGGCTATTACATCTCCAAAAAAAATAGAGTTTCTCCCGAGCACAGCGTTCATGCCACATGTAAATCAACATATAATCATCGGCCACTGCCATCGGCGAATGTAATTTTTATTTGCTGATGGCCGATGGCAGTTAACGAGGCAAACATCGGCTGATACCGATGTTCAGCCGATGCATCGGTGCATCCCTACATGCATTCATGTTTTCATGTTTCATGTGTGTGCGTGTGTGTTGCACATATTTTTACTGAAGTTGAACAGATTCCTTTACATTTACATACAGAGAACAGCTCTGAAAATGTATTTAGATTTTTTGTAATGTGTTTGGAATGCCCAAGTATCCAAACAGTCAAGCGATATGAAAAATGTGTAAAGAAATTAAATTATTGTGACTTGAGCTCAATTGCTCTTGCAAATGATAGCTTGCATCATTATCTGGTTAATATTTAATGTGCTGTCTACAGGAGATCTGGGCTCCTGCAACAACAGCATGACATTGGATGCCTAGGCAAACTTCTTAATATTTTTCAGTCTGTATGACAAACTAACACTTTAAATTTCACATTCAAATCTAGGTTATGTCTAAACCTCTGTATTCAAAAGAAATGAAACTCTCCAACATTCAAGCATATAAATATGGGTGAGCCAGATGGTCAATAAAGTCCAGCTAGATAGTACAAAGAATGTTTTTGTTTGTTTGTTTGTTTGTTTGTTTCCCACTGGCAAACTAGCACAGAGCCAGTGGCCATAATCAAGAAAAAAATGTCTTGAAATCGGCTACCTATTTTTCCCACAGCACGCAAGAGCATACAGCCATGGTCTGTACCTAGCAAATCGTGGTCACTCACTGATGGCCATTTGGTGGGGATGCTCAGTAGGAATGCTTAGCAGGGACGCTTAGTAGGGTGCATGTGCAGCTGCTAGGATGCGCTTACTACTAACGTATAGACACATACGGCAACAAATTATGTTACAGAGGTGACATGCCATATAGTTAGCCAACTTTTACTCATTTCACTTTTAGAAGATGACTAATCCCGAGAACATAATTGCTACTTCCTGGTCTCCCGCCTGTTATTTATGTAACGTGGCGCTACACTAACTCCATATCACACAGTAGTTAGAAAAGCGTAGCATTACAGCAATGCCAACACACAACCAGTAAAATAGCTACCCTTATTACTATACATGTTCATGCAATATGTAAAACTCATACCTCTGGCCCTGTTTCATTACATAATCCATATCTATCCAACACTGCAGTATGACTTTAAAGTTCAGTTCTTCAAAGTCATCACTGGTAATGCGTGCCATGTCTTCCATCTCAATTAATCGCTGCCTGTCTTGCCCGCAGATATAACTGACTGTCACGTCCCCGCCTCCCTGAGTTTTGTGTGTGTGTGTTTTTGAGTTTATTTCTGTTTTTGGGTGTTTGTGTGTGTGCCTGGTGGTTTTTGTTCTGCTTCTCCCCAGTCTCCTCCCCTGCCCTACCTGCACCCTACCGGCACGCCTGTTTTCTTCAGACCCGGCCCAGCTGTTCCTCATCTCCTGATTGCCCCATCGACTACTTAAACCCTGCAACCTCCTCAGTCCCTGCCGGATCGTTGCCTCTACTTGGTATTCACCAGTCGGAACGCTTCTAGCCAGTTTACCTGCCCGTGCTTTGACCTGACAGTTTTCTCCTTCATTTCAGTTACCTGCTTGCCTGTCTGCCTGCCTGGTTTCCCCGTCTCTCTGCCGCCCCTGGACCTCAGCTCTAGCCACCGTGGATCCGCAATGGCCTGGGCAACAGCCGTTTGGGAGAAGCAGTCACCAGTCTGCCAGTCATACGCCTCTTTCACCACTGAAATGCGTAAGGTATTTGACCATCCTGTACGAGGTAAGGAAGCCTCTAAGCGGTTGATGTCTCTCCGTCAGGGCTTTCGCAGTGTGGCTGAGTATGCAGTGGAGTTCCGAACGTTAGCAGCCAAGAGTGGTTGGAATGATGAATCCCTCCAGGGAATCTTTGCCCATGGGTTGAGTGAGTCCCTGAAAGATGAACTTGTTTCGTATCCTGAATCTGATGATCTCGACTCGCTCATCTCCTTGTCTATTAGGGTGGACAACAGGATTCGGGAACGGAGGAGAGAGAGACTGCGCCGCAACCCTTCCAGCTCTGCTCCGCTTCGCACCACGCCTCCCTCGCCACCTTATGGTCGGGTCCGGTCGAGTGACACTGTATCTGGCAACCCGCCAGAGGCGGTGCCTGTTCCCGAAGACGAGCCTATGCACTTGGGCCGTTCCCGTCTTACTCCTGAGGAACGACAGCGCCGTCTAACCCAGAACTGTTGCCTTTATTGTGGCAAACCGGGACACTTTTTAGCTTCGTGCCCCCAGCGGCCGCTAAATGACCAGGCTCGCCAGTAACAGGGGGAATACTGACGAGCTGAGCCGACTGCTCCTCCACACGCCAGCCCCGCGTACCATTCCATGCATCTATCACCTGGAAAGGTCAGTCATTTAAATTCCTAGCTTTGATTGATTCTGGAGCGGATGAATGTTTTTTCGATTCTGCTCTTGTCCAGCAATTATCTATCACTACCAAGCCCCTGGAGAAACCCCGGGATGTCAGTGCTCTGGCTGGACGTTTCCTCGCCCAGATTTCCCTGCAAACTGTTCCGGTGTCACTTCTACTCTCAGGTAATCACCAAGAGGAGCTAAGTTTCCATGTTATTTCCTCACCTCATGTCCCAATTGTCCTGGGCCTCCCATGACTATCTAAACACAACCCTCTTATTGACTGGTCAACTGGGAGAATCACAGGTTGGAGTTCCTTCTGTCATGCCCATTGTCTGCAGTCGGCGTTGCCACCATCAGTTCCTTGTTCATTTTCCAACCCGGCAGCACCTGACCTGTCCCTGGTCCCACTAGAGTATCACAACTTGCAGGAGGCTTTCAGTAAGCAGCAGGCTCTCTCTCTCCCTCCTCATCGGCCATATGATTGTGCCATTGACCTGCTGCCTGGTGCTCCCCTCCCGGGAAGTCGTCTCTACAACCTCTCCAAACCGGAACGGGAGACTATGGAGAGGTATATCAAGGACTCCCTGGCTGCGGGTATCAGTCGTCCCTCTTCTTCCCCCCTTGGTGCTGGCTTCTTTTTCGTTGAGAAGAAAGACAAAACCCTCCGCCCCTGTATTGACTTCCGCAGTTTGAACAATATCACGGTAAAGAACAAATATCCCTTGCCACTAATGAACTCTGCTTTTGACTCTCTCCAGGGGGCTACCATATTTACTAAGCTCGACCTCCGCAATGCTTACCACCTGGTCCGGATCCGTGAAGGGGATGAGTGGAAGACAGCATTTAACACCCCTCTGGGCCACTTTGAGTACCTAGTGATGCCATTTGGCTTGACCAATGCCCCTGCTGTCTTCCAGGCCCTAGTGAACGACGTCCTTAGGGACATGCTCAACCGATTTGTGTTTGTATATCTAGATGATATTCTTATTTTCACCAGATCCCAGTCTGAGCACACCGAGCATGTCCGTCAAGTCCTCCAGCGCCTCCTAGAGAATCGCCTCTTTGTCAAAGCGGAGAAATGTGAGTTTCATGTTCCCTCTGTCTCTTTCCTGGGCTACATTGTTGCCGGAGGCCAAGTAAGGATGGACCCAGCCAAGGTAAAGGCAGTGACTGAGTGGCCACGACCTACTAGCCGTAAGCAACTCCAGAGGTTTTTGGGCTTTGCGAACTTTTATAGAAGATTCATCCGCAATTACAGTCGTGTTGCAGCTCCACTCACTGCTCTGACCTCTTCTGCTAAGTGCTTCCAGTGGACCCCAGAGGCTGAAGCCGCCTTTGAGGAGCTGAAGGCTCGCTTCACTACAGCCCCTATTCTCATTCAGCCAGACCCAGCCAAGCAGTTTGTGGTGGAGGTGGATGCCTCAGATGTGGGCATAGGGGCCATTTTGTCTCAGCGCTCATCAGATGATGGTAAGCTGCACCCATGTGCATTTGTCTCTCACCGTCTCTCTTCCACAGAGAGGAATTATGATGTGGGCAACCGGGAGCTGTTAGCAGTTAAGTTCGCATTAGAGGAGTGGCGACACTGGCTGGAAGGAGCTGAACAACCGTTTTTGGTCTGGACTGACCATAAGAACCTGGCCTACATCCAGACAGCAAAACGGCTAAACTCCCGGCAAGCAAGGTGGGCACTCTTCTTTGGACGTTTTAACTTTACCCTGTCTTTCAGACCTGGTTCCCGTAACGCAAAGCCTGATGCCTTGTCTCGAGTCCACGCTAAGGAAGAGACCGATTCAGCCCCAGAGACCATTCTCCCAGCCTCCTGTGTGATAGCTGCAGTCACCTGGAAGATTGAGGAGGAGGTGAGATCAGCTCAGTTATCAGAACCTGACCCTGGCACTGGTCCCCCCGGTAGCCTTTTTGTTCCTGACTCTGTCAAGTCCCAGGTTTTGCAATGGGCCCATTCCTCTAACCTTACCTGTCACCCTGGTATCTCACGCACATTGGCCTTTCTCCGTAGGCGGTTCTGGTGGCCGTCTATGGAGGAAGACACCAGATTATTTGTCTCTGCCTGTCCTACCTGTGCTCAGAATAAGACCTCCACGCAGCCCAGCTCTGGCCTCCTGCGGCCCTTGCCGATTCCTCGTCGACCCTGGTCGCACATAGCCTTGGACTTTGTCACAGGATTACCCCTCTCCGATGGTAACTCAGTCATTCTCACAGTCATTGACCGTTTTAGTAAGTTTGCCCATTTTGTACCCCTCTCCAAACTACCCTCTGCTAAGGAGACTGCAGACATCATTGTGAAAGAAGTTTTCAGGGTCCACGGCCTCCCCTGTGACATTGTTTCTGACCGAGGTCCCCAGTTTACCTCAGCCATTTGGAAGGCATTCTGTACTGCCATAGGAGCCACTGTCAGCCTGTCATCCGGTTTCCACCCCGAGACCAATGGTCAAGCCGAAAGGGCTAATCAGGAGCTTGAGTCCACCCTCCGCTGTTTGGTGTCTGCCAATCCCTCAGCCTGGTCATCCCTGCTTCCCTGGGTGGAATACGCCCACAATACTCTCCCCTCTTCGGCCACAGGTATGTCCCCCTTTCTTTGCCTATACGGGTATCAGCCACCCCTGTTCCCCTCCCAGGAGAAAGACATTCCAGTCCCTTCAGTCCAGGCACACGTCCGACGCTGTCACAAGACATGGCATTGAGCGCGCTCTGCTCTGGCCCGGGCTTCCAGCCGTTACCAACGTTTTGCCAACCGTCGGCGCATCCCTGCCCCAGTCTATTCCCCTGGAGACAAGGTATGGCTCTCTACTAGAGATTTGCCCCTGAGAATTGAGTCCAGAAAGCTATCTCCTAGGTTCATTGGTCCATTTACAATTGAGAAGGTTGTCAATCCAGCTGTTGTTCGCCTGAAGCTTCCCCGCTCTCTGCGGGTCCATCCTTCCTTCCATGTCTCCAGAGTCAAGCCCGTCACCTCCAGCCCTCTGTTGCCTGCTAGTCGTGACAGATACAGACATTCAATGCCTGTTTATCAAAGTTGTGTAAATGTAATTCATTATTTTTCAACAAGAATACATAAAATTATCCTTAAAGAACAATATTTTCAAAAACAAATCCCCCCAAAACATAATTAAGAAGAAAAATAACAACACTTACCTCATGGCCAGTGTCTCTGTCCACGTAGGCTGCCATTTTGGAGTTCGACATAAAAGTATCAATTTAGTTTGGAATGCTGTGATAAAGTCACATGACCTGGGTACTTGGCCCATCCCCCTTAAGACTTTCTCATGATATTAAGTTCAGATACTTAATGCCTCTCCCCTCTACAGCGTACCAAATGTCTGTATCCCCCAGGATACAGAAACCATTTAAGGGTTAAGTTACAAACAGGGCTCCGGTCCAGTACAGTAAAAAATTATGACTTAATACCATCTTATTTTATTTCATCTCAGCATGTTGCTTCATGAGTTTATTGTAAATGAATGAATAAATACCTAACTCTAACCTAACCCTAAAAGAACTTTGTAAAAGAAAGTCACCTAAACCAAATGTTCTGTCCATCTTATTTTTCTCAGCTGTGTCATTTATATCTGTTTCTCTGTTTTCTTTATATTTTCATTTTTTAAACTAGATGGAACCTCGCTTCAGGAGACGGGCTGATGGCAGTCTGAACCTTGCCGATACGCTTGAAGTAAGAAAGGTGAAGGACATCAATAAAGCAAAGCCGTGGATGCAACCGTCACCAGAGGGAGTGCTGGACAAGGCCAGAAAAGCTTTGCTTCTGCACCATGGTGATCCAGCAAATAAAAAACACCTGCTGGGGTTTTTTGAAATCCAGTTTGGTTTGTTTCGCGGGCAGACATTTAGGTGGCTGGCTGAAAATGCCCTGGGGTATGCTGCTTACCTGGTGGCCGCTATGAAGAGGGACCCCACAGGAGGCAGCAAAGACTCTCAAGACCACGCCCACAACAAGCGCTGTTTCAGGGAGTATATTGAACTCTTTCCCTCTGGCAGACTTGCTGTTGCCATGAAGGAAGAGCATCCCCAGCCCTCTGCATCCACCCAGCCCTCTGCCTCCATCCAGCCCTCTGCATCCACCCAGCCCTCTGCCTCCATCCAGCCCGCTGCATCCACCCAGCCCTCTGCCTCCATCCAGCCCGCTGCATCCACCCAGCCCTCTGCCTCCATCCAACACACTGCGACCACTGAGCGGTCTTCCACCACCCAGCACTCTTCCACCTCCTCGCTCCGCTCCCTCTTGGTTGGGAAGTTGCCCAACCAGGATAGCCTGACAAAGACCATAAAAAGGCTGGTTTCACCCCTCAAAGTAAAACCTTGTGAGCAAACATTTAATTGTATAACACAGTTTTTTAGGTTTAGAATTTATTACTGTTCACTGCTCATGATGTTTATCTGTCCCTCCTGTTTGGTTTTTTTGTTTGTTTTTTTAAGCTTTGACCCAGGCACACCCACAGCCCTCACTGACCTTCGCCCACCCCTGTGTCCACTGAGCTGGATGACAGCACACTACTGGCAGAGGCAATTAGGTTGGAGGAGGCACATGTGGCACATAAGTTTACTTATAACCTATGACTATTATTATATCCTAGTACCACTATATATATTATTACTGTTACTGCTATTACTGTATGTATCCTATATCATTATTATACTATTTCTATCTTATCTTTTACTATCTTATTGTTATTCATACATTATACATACATTATACCACATTATTTTACAATTTTCCCAGGTAGGTATGACACATGCATACCTCGTCTTTGTCTTTGTCTTTTTATGCTATTTTATATTAGATTTATTGTATGTTTTTGTACTTGTTTTATGTTTTATATATTTTGCAAGTTGCTGTACAAGAAGTTTCCTTTGTAGGGATAATAAAGTAAAGTGAAGTGAATTTGCATTTCTTTCTGTTATTTCTTTGTTTCAATGTTGCACTTTATTTCATTACATTTTATTGCACATTTTACTTTATACCTTATTTTATTATACACTTCTTTTTTCTTAATATCATTATCATTATTATTATTGTTGTTGTAACTATATTAAAAAAATTAAAACTTCGATTCGATTCAAAGATCTCGGAGTGTGTTTTACGTCATTTTTGATAGCCTTATATCAACTTATGCACGCAGGCTTTGGTGCAGTCGGTAGAGCATGAGACTCTTAATGTCAGGGTTGTGGGTTCGAGCCCCCCTTTTGGCGTACCACAAAATTTTTGGTGACACCAGAATTGTAAAGAGCGTACCATTGAATCTTTGGTGACACTGAGGCTGTCCTCTCATTCTCATTGAGGCTGAGTCGACTCTCAGAGAACAACAGACTAGTGTTATGGCTGATGGGGAATGAAAACATGCTGCGAATTCAGAGAGTCTTGCATCTAATGGAGTCCTGGAAAGGCTGAAATGCTGCTTTTTGAAATGACAACTTTTGCACAATGGATGTTGCAATGGATGTTGCTGCTACTTATGGTTCTCATCGTCGGCCTTATTTCATCATAAACTTTGTGTGTATTTTCTGTTTTTTGTTGGTCATACCATCTATGTTCTATCCAATGCAGTTATCGTGACTTAAATACCTTACATTCAAACGTAACTCTGGAACCAAACTTATGGAGCCCCCGTAGACCCCTAGGAGAAAATTGGATTCATTTGTACCCCCGATTTAGGGATGATCCATTTTTAAATGCCAGGTCTACCGGAGGAGCTTGAGGTGCTTTCAATAAAAAAAGCTCTTGCCCTTCCACGGGCAAATAAATATTTTAATTTGCCCTTCCCAGATAATTTGAAAAAAATGCTTGATCCTCCCCTGCCAGCTATGATTGGTATATTGTATAATATTCAGCAAAATATGTAAAGCTACAAGTATAGGAGACTGCTAGAGCACTTGAGACCAATATAGCGAGCATCAGCAACACACACGAGTCAGTAGACATTGTCCAATAAAGGAAATCTGTGGCACAGACGGGCCTACATCAACGTTACAAGCAATGCTTTAATGCACAATTCACGCACAGTTTTATGGTTTCCAGAGCGCACCAGTCATAGCGCATACAGCAACAGTCTGTTCTTCTGCCTGTGGCGTCCAGTATTGCTATAGTCACTGCTATTGCCAACCGGGAATGTAATACGAGACAATCGGTTATGACAAATTTGTCGAGTCTTTTGGGACGGTTGACTGCAACACAGCGATTCAGCACAAGAGAGCGCCACATCCCAAAAAGCATCGGCTGTAGCAATGTTTAACATTAATAGGCTAAACTGTTGCACAGACCCAATTTAAACAAGCCAAACGTACAAAGCACTGAAGGCTAGGGAACTGACTGAGACTGACCTTTATGAACCGTAGTATCTGGAAGATTTCCCCGTTGTTCTGTAAAGTTACGTTGTCTCAAGACTGCGATGCTATGTGATGGTGAATTCCATTCCCTGGGCTACTTTCTATGGGCACAAATTGGGGACTCTGACTTTTTTGTGTCCAACAAGGTCCACTAGGCTACTGCAGATCCGGAATGGCATGAAGTTGTTTTGTCTATCAAAGCGTTTAAAACGTTAGCTGATTGGGGTGGGGACAAGGTCATTGGTGGGGGGAGGGGTGTTGCTAGCGGTGATCTCGGGTGAATTACAAGGTGGATCAGACCAAGTAGTCAGCAAGGAGGGGGGTGAGCAAAATGAAAATATTCTTACAAAATTTTCTTTTATTTTAATTCTGCTAGAAATTTGCTGCTTTTATACAATAAAAAAAATCACCATGCCCTCCCCTGATATAAATTAAAAATAGACTCGCCCTCCCCTCGACCCACAGGGAAATTCACTTGCCCTCCCCCTTTTTCCTTGGTCCAATCCATAATTTGCGAAACATCCCTTAGTAATTCGAGGGTTAGTAACTCCTACCCTTGAATTAATAATGCGTGCCCTTGAATTAATAGACAAATTTGTGCCCTCAAATTACTAACTCATGCCTTTGAATTAATAACTCATGCCCTTGAATTACTAACTCGTACCCTCAAATTAATATTTTGTGCCCTCGAATTAGTAATTCGAGGGCACGAATTAATAAAATTTTCTCCAAGGGGTCTAGGGTGGCTCCGTACAAACTTAATAAACTGTGCTCGTAAAAACATTGGCTAACTGTTGCCAAATTAACTTTAGATGTCTATCCACAAAATGATGTTAAAACCATTCACTTCACACTTATAACAAGCAAATTGTTTCTTCTGATGTCACAGGGAATCTGACTTGGTGGCAGGCATTCAGAATAACTATACAGAGATAGTCAATATTCTCACTGATAGTCTCATTTGCTTATGTAGGTAATATACAGGCATCAATATTAATCTGAGACATCTACATCACCATTTAAAAACTCATTGTAGTTTTTTTAAACTCTAATAGTTTTTTGTGTCTTAGAAATTTACAGTCATGTGATCTTATTAATTGTCATAGATAGTCATTTATCAGAAAGTCACTAAAGCAAACTTTGTATGTTTCGAATTCAAGGATGAGCACATCAGAGAGGGCATGCACATTAACACGTAGTGTACACATTACTATTCATTATACAGTAAGGGCTTGGTAAGTTAGTTGACAATGTAGTGCCACACCTTTTTATATGCTTCAACTGGAGTGGGGTAACAAGGCACGGGCACAGAAATAGTGTTTCCTGAGTTGAAACTTCACTGGGGCACATCTCTCAGAGAGAGCAGTTTAGCAGGTACTAGAACAGGCTGAAGCAGATCTACCCACGTGCCTGCAGGCATTATATTTGGCATGATCTCTGGAGATTTTAATTCTGTTTATATTTAAGTTTTACATGGACAAAAATTTGAAAGTAAAACCTTTGCATGTGAATACCTGAAAGCAAACTATACATTGTGATTTATTTTGTGCTACATTGTTATTTGTTAAACAAAAGAGTCCCCAACCTCCGATTATTGTGTAGACTTCATTTAAATCACTGCACTGTCTTTTCTGCCTATCCAATTGCAGTATATATTGGGTCTGTGAGCTGATCAAAGCAAATCATTTGTATGAAGTGCATATTAAAGAGGATGGAGGGAGAGTAGGGAGAACAAAAATTTTGTTAATGATGCCTGACTAACTAAACAAGGTTTATACTCTAAGTGGACTGCCCATTGTCTAATTAAATGTGGAAACGAGTGGAGAAATTGGACAGGTGAAACTCAGTGCCATAGTAAACCATATGTTCAACTTAAAGTCTTCTTTATAGTCCAGTGAATAAATGGATTAAAGCGTGACTAATAAACTGAGCCGTACTTTGATGACACAACTTGTGCAGTTAGGTTTGTTCAGAACTCATGGCATGCTTATTTATGTTTGTGGCAGCATTAAGACAGATCTCAGTCTTCTGGAGCTGGTTTTTGTGGATGTGTTTCTCTCAGACTGACACAAGGGGGCAATCCAAACTCATGAGACTGCTGCACATAATGCTGTCATGATATCTGAAACTGAAACTACTGAAAATTACTACATAGAACTCATGTTCTACGTAGTATATATGTGTATATAATAGAGAGATGTTTTATCATAGATGTTCATCACAAAATTTGTTGCCACTCCACCTTCAGTGATTCAAGCTTTTGTACCACTACTTTTTTCATTTTATTCCTAGTTTATATAAATATATATTGAATGTAAAACTCTAGGTAAATCCAAGGGCAAAATGATATTTTTATCATCTGAAAACTTTGAACTTCTTTTCCGTTTGACCTGAATCCTCAGTGACACCTTATAACTATGTCCCTAATCTGGTTCAAGGTTTGACCAACCAATGGCAGACTGTATACAGTATGGCTGCCCCCTGTAATAAGATAATTCATTCCAGAGACGGTCTAGTTTATCCTTTGTTCATTCTTTCTATTCTGCCCCACAATGCAAAGCATCTTACACATCCTGTTTTGCTGTTTGGTAACAATAGCACTAATATTATTGCATACATAAAATGGAAGTTACACCTATTGGTGGTGCTAGAGGAATGCAGTCGCCAAAATTAATAGAGTTCTTCCTCTTGGGGTCATGAATGTGCACAACAAATTTGAAAATATTCAAAAAATGTGTGTGCAAATGTAGGCGAACATACAAAACATAGATCCTCATCTTCCTCTTCCACACACACAGCACAGTCCTACTTTATGTCACACATTGCCATCAACACACAGGGTCAGGTCTGACCTTGGATCTTCGCTGTTTGACACTCCCATGTGGGACATTTTTCTTTCTTCTCTCTCCTTCCTCTCTCCATTTTCACCACTCATTAAATAAGAGTGATGGGTTCCACAGATGTACACACACACGCACACACCAGGTACAACAGTTAACCCAGAGCACAAACCTGGCAAATATGGGAGCAATTACCTAGAGGCCACAGGGATCGGCTCTTTGGTGAGGTCCTCGAAACTTACACGTGTAGGTATACTCATAGGGTGCAACACACTCACATACACACACAGTCACACGCCATTCTACCACACATGGGCAAATATTTACACTGTCCTCATACTCATTCCCATCCTGCTGTATACTCACCTCTCCAAGTGATCCACATTTTCCTCTCTGGACTTATACTGATCAAAGGGCTGCTTCATGGAACCAGTTGCAACTAGCTGACGGCAATTTGTGTCCAAATCAACCAAGATGGAATGTCTCAGTAAATTGTTGATACAGCAGCCAAATAAATTGTTATGTACCACTAAATAGACTGAATATTTCTAGTGATATCTTCAACGGCAACTGGTTTCTCCATCTGGGTGACAGATTCAGCATGAACTACAGAAATATTTTATTTTTGGTTTGCATGCTTCTACTTTGTCACATTATTCGCAAATGTACATTTTTGGTGTTTTGCTGACAACCCACAACTGTAGCTGCAGAGAAAATGTAGCAACACAAACACTCAAGCCATTCTCATATAATGTGTTACAGATGTAAAGTGCTGGATGTCAAACATTTTTGTAGAACTAAATGAAATTTAGCTCTAGAACTAAGTGAATTTTTTTAATTTGGAAGAAACTGTCAAATTTTTATGTCAAACTGTGCACTCTAGTGGCCATTTTCGATTACCAAGGGTAACCTGGAACTTTCCGTAACCTGGGACAGTGCTTACGCATTGCACACACCACTCCACCACCCCAGCATCCTGGATTCAGTTCATGCATTTCAAACATTTGGAGGAATGCACCTTTGGGCTTCCCGAATCCTTGAAAATTCCCCACGCAAATCTTGGGAGGTGGGGTGGGTGGGGGGTAAGTATGAGTTTCTGTGCCTATCTCTTTGATCCAGCCTTCCACCTGGGCTCTATTGTAGTGATATGATGCATCAGATCCTGCAAGGCATGTCTGTGTGTGTATGTGTGTTTGTCAGGCTGCTGATGCATTTGAAAGTTGCTGGAAAATGTGTGTATGCGCATGTGTCTCTGTATGGTATCAAAACTCATGTCAGAAGTCATCAAATCGATCTCAGTTGAGGGAGCCTCCAACGCAGTGTGAGATTTGTACCTTTTTAGAAACAGACACTCACAGGTTTTCAGTGCGGGGAAGGAAGTGAGGAGGAACTTTCATTTGAAAAAGAAACAGTCCCGACATCTGGAAGCTCTTCACCCCTTGACCCCATCCCCCTCTCCATACCTCCTCCACCCATCTCTCACTCCAGATCCTCTAGACCTATGTCTGGAAAGAGTTAAGTACCTGTGTGTGTGTGTGTGTGTGTGTGTGTGTGTGTGTGTGTGTGCTCCTCTTCATGTAGGTTCCCTAAAGCTGAATAGCACTGACTGGTTGGATGGCCAAATAAGATGCCCTCTACATTGGTTAATGTCATGACAATAGACCGTGAGGTCAAAGCCTGTACAGATCACAACTGTAACTCAGTTTTTTGTGTGTGGTTGCTTCACCTTCTCACATGAACAGTTACACCATCATTTCAGAAATTCCTCCTCTAGGTCTGAATCTCATATTCATAATCTCAGATTCACCCAGACATTTTTTTCACCTGTTCACAAAACACTATGCACAACTACCAATATTTTCTTACATGTGGAAAAAATAAGTCCAGTTGTCGCTAAAGTCTTTTATACAAATTTACAAATAGGGATTTATCAGCGCAAATTTATTTAATGCTTTCAGAAATTATATTTTAAAGTCAAAGCCTCAAGGCATTTGTACACATTTTTCTATGAGGGAATGAAGGATATGAAGGATTTGGAAAAAGAGTATATTGCTAAAGACTTGCATTCAACTATAACACTGTAACGCCTGAACAAAAGCTTTCTTGCATGGAAGTACATGGAACCTTCAGGAATGGTCTACTATTAGGGTCAGAGAGGACCTACTTCACTGACAAATAACCAACATTTTTCTTGAACATTATTTAGGAATGTCTCCAATGCTACTTACATATTCACTACAGGGATATTTTCTTTAGCTGAATGAATCTGTGGCAGTATGAACTCCTTAGGAATGCTCTGACCTCTATAGGGGAGCGAGGGGTGGGGTGACAATGGAACTTGCTGGTATTGGAAAAGTCAGATATGAGGCACATGCTGCAGACCAGGCCTCCAAAGACCAGTACTTTCACCTTTTATGTCTTAGTCTGAAAGTGGAAAAGCAAAAGCACCTGAAAACCATCTAGACCCAATATGATCACGGACTATGAGATAACCGAGTCACCCCATGCTGATGCAGTTTGCCAGTTTTAACTGACATGGTATCCTGCTTGGGTGAAAAACAATCAGGTCTGTGTTGACAAGTTATTGGGTGAAGAAAAAGTTGCAACTATGACAGAATTGAGACTTTGGGTCTGAGCAGATGGTCCTTTCTCAAAGGAAATGACAACATGTGCCAACAATCTCAGGGATGTCAGTTGGGATGGGACTATTTGCACCTGAGGTCATTTCCACTGGGAAAAAAAAAGTACAGGAAAACTACTGGTATGGCTTATATAGACAGGATTAACATTACAGATATTCCCCAGTAATAATTTTGATATTCCACTTCTCCCTGTAAAACCACTCCCATCTTCTTAAGACTGCAAAATCTTGCATACAGGTGTTAATCAGTTCAGCTTGAGTGACACTCTCTGATGTTGGTATTAATCTTACCTTAACTGTTGGTACTGCTGCTCAGGTTTAGGGTAATGTTTATGTAATGGTCTTGAAATAACCAACCTTCATGGTATAAATTGGCAACATGCCTGGATCAGTCCCCATAAGTTTGATAAGCAATTACAAATTAAGCAGAAAAAGTCTTATCACTGTTGTAATGTCTTTGTAGTCGTGTCACTTTAATATACATTTGCAAATGTAAACTGTGCTTATATATCATGGTGGAAGAAGTGATGAAGCACCTGTTTTGTAATTTTGTATTTTTAGTTCTGGACGAACGTGAAAATCCTTTGGAATGCGAAAATTAGATACTGTGTGATCTCGAATTGCCTAGCATGCACAGCTTCCCAATGGGACCGCAAACATTTACCAAGACTTGAATAGTCTAGTCATCTAATGGGTGGCAGGGTGAGCAAGTGTTTGGAGAAACCCTCCTGTAACCTTAAGGTCACAGGTTGGATCCCCTATGACCCCAAGTGTCTGCTTCTAGAAGTTTCCTTTAAGTATGACACTGAGGTCCAGATTCAATGGGATTTAGTTGCAAGGGAAATGTGTGCATTTTCTTTCAACTCATTTGCTTGAATTGTCAATTTTTCAGCTTGATGGGGCAATGCAAACTATTCCTGTCTAAGTGCATAGCCGCCTTTATCAGCTTTACAACTAATTCACCAAAGCTGGCACGCTTACACGCAAAGCCCCTACGCAAGCGTTCTCTGATCTGGCTTGAGATTCTGGGATGGAAAATCCTCTGTCTTACTGCCTGACTTACAGGGTGACTATTTCCATCAATGATAGCAGCCAATCTGAATGGGCAAACTCTTTATGCACAATGTTCACCTCAAAGAATTTTATATGTGGGAGTTGGTGTTGTGAAGTGATCGTGAAGTGCATGCAATCTTGATTTCCAAGACGTTGCTTGGTTCAAACATTGCAATGGGCAAAATGATCAGATTTACACAGAGCTGACATATGCGTAGCTTTTGGTCATTTGCATTTGAGATAGAGTTGCTCTCTTACCTGTGTGAACCCCCATTGAATGATCACCACCCTTATGATGAGCTCTGTCTTCAATCTGTTATACTTAGGCAAATCCACTGCACAAGTGACTGTGCAACTAGCAAAATTTCTTTAGACACCATATAATGTATAGTCCCTATAATCTTAATACTTCCATTCACTGTCCATGCCCTCCGCTCCTGCTCGTTTATGTAAGTGCAGACCTTGGCCCCTGGTTCTCTCTTAGGGAGACATCAAACAGATATCTGCTTCTCCCCAGGGTCTGTTCATTTAGCTTTTAGCTGCCCACTGCATACCCGCCTCCTCTTCCCCCTCTGTCCCTCATTAACTTCTGCCCCTTTTCACAAAACATACCTCTGCTTTGATATTCTTATCCATTTTCACATCTTTGTTGTTCTTTCATTTCCGTGAATGTTATTTCACCATACTGTAGCTGCGCGCTGCGAAACTTTCCTCTGCTTACTGTTGGTAGATTAAGAGGAGAAATGAGGTGGAATTTGAGAGTGGAGTTTGCTTTTTGAAAACAAATCACTTGTTGGTTATTAATGAGTAACATTTTTCTCTGGAAATGATGCGTGTCCGTGTTATTTAATTGTACTTTCGTTTATGTACTCTTTGTCATGTTATGACATTTTGGTTTATATTTGTGAACTGGCTCTGAGTTTGGTAAGCTCTTTCAGAATGTTAGCTGGGACATTTTGTAGCATGCAGTTACTCAATAGTCCAATATGATCAAATGTTCCTTGCCTAATATGATGAAATGTTTAATGCATAATATGCTTGAAGCTAATAAAGCATTGGGGACTGTGCTGACCACATAGAACCACAGAAATCATCATAGTTTTGAGTTGGGTTCAGATATGAAATAGAACTCACCTTTTCCAGCATCTAGGAAAATATGACGCCTCAGAAGTGAATTCTACTTCTTTGTATCAAATGAAACTGTCATGTAATTTGAATTGGTTTTCTTTTTTAAAATTGAATCAAAGTGTTTCAGATACATTTTCAGTTGGAAGCCCCTAGCTGCAATAATAGTGTATGATTCATATGACCACACCATGGGAAGATGTTAATGGGATGAGGTAAGTGGTTATCTCATCACGTTACAATAATTTAGATCAAATATTGCTCTGAGAGAAGAAAAAGCAGTTGTGGTTGTGTTGATAGAGACAAGAGGACAGTCCGTACAGCAATGAACAATATGTAGTTACAAGAACATTTGCAAAAGCCATGTTACTGATCAGAACCCCTACTACATACCGATAGAATGATGTGTGATAGCATGGCAGTGGCAACATGAAACAATAGTGGAGCGAAAGTAGTCTACATATGTGCATACAGATGCCTCCACTCAAGAGATGCCAAATGTCCGACACAACAAAGAGCCTGAATAGGCTACAAGAGACTAACAGCCACAGCAGCAGCAGTTACAAAGGTAAACTGCACACGCTGTATACAATGATAACAAACTGATTCTTCAGTTCATCTTCATTTGCATCCAACACAGAGTCTATGCATTTTTCCATCAAAAATAATAATCTATTAAAGTCTTTCTGGATCAAAGCTTCAAAGTGGTATCAATCTATATAGTATGGATCTATCACAGGACTACCCTACATAGTGTAGGGTAGTCTGTAAAAAGGTCAGACTTTTTTGTAGCAAACAATTCTGTTTTGAAGACACTCCAGGGATAAGTTTTGATAACCACCTAAGGGTGCTGTCATGTGCTACCCGTGGCTGTGTGGCAGATTTGCTGAGTCAAACTATGTTCTGGATTATTGTCTTTGAAGAACTGATGGTGCTGCCTGAAATATTGTTTGATGTATGGACTTGACGTTTGCCTAATGATTTCAGTCTGTACTATCTGTTCATATGCCTTCATAAATAACCACAGCTCACAGGCGGAGGAGTCAGATGCGTATGTTTGAACTTTGCCTTTGCAACAAAGTTGCACTTGCCACTGTCGTCTACAGTCCATTAACATTGGGTATAAGCAGATTTTTAATTGATTGATACATATTTTTGAACCATTTGCTGTCAGTGTCACTTTTTCATGGTTGATGAATAAATCTTACTACTTTGCTCGTTTTTATTCAGACGCCATGCCAAAGTATCACCAAGTAACACTTTGAATATCTTTTCACTTGTAGCAGCCTAGTGCAGTTTCCCCTGGAATTGTGCCTGTGAACCCCAACAGTGTTGTGCATAGACTCTGATTAAAAAATGTAATTTTATTGAGAGACAGTCTTGCTAAACAAAATAAACTAATGGTTATTTCAAAAAATTTGACTGCTGTACTGTACTCATTTTGATAGAGCCCATCAGAACAAAGATTAATTAGCCAATTGCGATAATGCTACAGGTAGGTAGTAAATTTTCAGTGCATCCTTTGTGTGAGAGGAGCACCATCACTTGCTAGAAATGTGTTACATACATCCCTGTTAATGAGTGTGGCTATCAAAGGGCCTGGCACTGCATGGGGTATCAAACAAGTCAATCAAATCAAAAAGTGAGGAGTAATTTTAATCAGAATTTCAATATAGTTGAATTGAAAATAAATGTACCCCAGCCCTGACCTAAAACAAATGTTTTCCAATTGACTTTGATTGGTATTTCCTTAGTCTTAACTGGTTTATATTTACTACCTGCAATGCTTGGAAATATATTTGGTCTGTGTGGTCACAAGGGTTTTGTATGTTAAAGAGTATACATGGTATAGTGCTGAGAATTGTTTTGCTTTGACAAAAGATTAGCAAAAAACATACTTTCTTATTAACTACACAGGC
>OMLF01026280.1:0-16914 GCA_900302615.1 Holocentrus rufus | reverse complement strand
CCCATCAAAAAAAAAAAAAAAACAGTTACGGTTTTAAACAATTGAAACAGGGTTTGTGCAAAAAGGTTTGTGACTTATACGTGCAAATTCTCTCAGTCAAATGCAATTGTTCACAAGAATATTTATTTATATTGAAACATGGACAGTGGGCCTATTTTTGGCACCTTTTGTTGAGAGGAGTGCAATGATTCCAATTCCTGAAACAAACATTATTTTTTTAGAAAAAAAGGGTTGTTTTTTTTCCTTGAAAACGTTTCTGTGAATGAAACAATTTTCTAAATTAAAAAAACAAAAAACTATATAGCTCATCCCATCCTTTATAATCATCTCACCTTATTTTTAACTGTGGTGCCAACAACAATGTACATACACACTTACCAAAAGTGCATATTAACAGTCATACTTGTTGACCACATATCAGCAAGTCATTCATTTGTGATGGTTCCCTGATGACAAAGAGATACAAATATTTATTCAAAACTGGTTTAGAATGTGTGGATGATTTCCCCCTTTAAAATACTGCATGAAACACGTTAAAGAAAGTTGACTTTAAAAAAAAATTCAACCACCATCAAAAGCCTCACAGTCCTACGTGGTGCCGGTTCGAGTCCCTGGAGCGGGTCTCTGTCCCTGCTGCTGTGCGCTCCGTCTGTTCTTTGTCAATTTTGCCTGAATAACCATAACCCTGCCTCCGTTGCGTCATGCAAGGGGTGGGGGTGTTGGTGATAGGGGATGGGGGGTCGTTCTCTTTAAGCCAATACTACGAGCTGGACTGCAACCAGACGAGCCGGTGACAGACGCGGTGTCATTTCAGCCGAGGAGCCAGGGACCGGACTCCATTGATTCATTACTTTATCTGGACCACGCATATGGACCACCGCAGCTCCGCTTTGCCGGTGCCAAAGCTTTGGAGGCTGCAGAAAAGCACCGGGGATTGTTTCACCTCAGCGCGCATCAACGGGAAAGTTAAAACCAACTTCTGGACACGTGAGGAATGAAGGAGATCCCTATGTGGGGTCTGATTTTTCTTTAGATGTGAACTGGTCAGCGCAAGAACAGATAGTAAATTGTTTTTGAAGTTCCTATATGAGAGGAGACCTGGAGGAACTGAGCACACAGGCGGCAGCGCGGAAAACACGCAAGCGTGTGGCCGCTTTGTATAGGCTGATATCCCCCTCTTTGCTCCCCTCTTTAAACGCCGATATGGTTTGAACCCTCAGCCCAGAACCCGAGGCTTTGACAGGCGGAGGGATTTCCGAGCCTCGCCTCAGCATCCCACCGCTTACAGAGATCTATAGCCTAGTCAATCAGAGAAGTTCTGTAAAGATGCACAGGGAAGTGTCCCATGTGTTGCTGCTCGTCCTGACTCTCATGTCGGTGTCTGTCAACGGATTTCCCACAAGTCTGAAGAGCGTTATGGCAAAACACAAGAACACGTCATCCTCCGATATCGAGGTAAAGTAGCCTATTATCAATAGATATTGAGATCTGCTGCCTAAATTAAATAAAATGCAATGTGGTCAGATAGTTTACTGTGACTAAAAAAATGACTTTGCTACAGTTATTAGGGCGAGTAGCCTATTAGATGCATGAACGCAGTAGGCCTACCTTAATAAATATATACATATTTATTTTTTTCAGAGACAGGTGGAGTCCACAAGTACTGCTCTAGTAATTTTACAGTTCCGTGTAACTATTTTTAGCCACAATGTACAAATGTAACTTTACACTTACAGCTGGTGTTTCTTTAGAAGAAAAAATTATAATAGGGTTAAATATGTAATAAGATAGAAAGTATGCAACTTTTGATGCTCAATTGCTCTAACTGGTATGACAAAGATGGTATGGCTGTGGGGCAGCTGGTAACTACCAGAAATGATAGATTAACTATCATAGGTGTGGACTTGATTTTTATACCATTAGAGTTAAATTAACACTGAGGATTTTCCTGTATTGAAGCCCTGTAGTGCCTCTAAATAGCCAACAGTCCTACTTCTGACTAATTAAATTATTTAATTTCGCACCCAGTTGCATCAGCTTTCATAGTTTGATAGTTTGTTCTGGGAAAGACAGACCACTTTATGTCTGATGTCATTTGGATGTTTTACACACATCAGAAGAATACCAGATTAAAGAACATATCTAGGTGGGTGTTCGTGACCAGACTGGGGCGAGAAGCATCAAATTTTGTCATGCAAGATGGCATTCTTACAGCCAAATCTACCTGATAGCTACTCTCTCTCTCTCTCTCTCTCTCTCCCTCCCGCCCCGTCTCTTTCTTACTGTCTCTCCCTGCAGTCCTTTATTTCTCCAGTTTCAGAATTCAACGAGGTAACTTTTAAAGTTAATCCTAATTATTGGGACATAATGCCATATGTGTTGTCAGTGTTTTATGGCAGTGAAGGGGGTCAAAGTTCTTCCTGCCCACAGGGAAAGGAAGCAAAAGCCTGCAGCCTGCAGATTTGCCTCTGATAACCAGTGATATGTGACAGGAAGCTGGTAATTCTCTCCCTGTTTTTTCTTTCTCTCCCCTTGTGACTTTGGACATATCTTTCTACCCTGGAGTTTTTATTTATTTTTTTCTTTTTATCCATTTGTGCACAATGGATAATTGGGAACAGAGCTGTGCTGCAAAGAGTGAGAGCAGACACGCATTTTAACTTGGTTAAATATGTTCTTTTCAAAGAATTACATCTTACATCTTATCTGACACCTACATGCACACAGACATGCACAATGCTGTCCTTTCTTTCCTGCTTTGCCATCATATATTTATTGAGGATGACAACTTGAGATACCCAAAGCCTGCATACAAGTTTCAAATGATGGAACAACCTCCACTTCAACTTGCTCAGACAGAGCTTCACAGCCCAACCTGCCTGGGACACACCAAACCAGCCACAAAGAACTAACGCTGACTGAGGCCAGCAGTCAAATAGCTTTGTGTCACCTCATGTCTCCTACTACAGCTGTCCAGACAGTCAACATGAACACAATGTCTATACCTGCATGAGAGGAGATAATTCAGCATGCCAGGAGGTGGCAGTAATCTCAAATAAACTATCTGGAAGCCTCGGGATTGTGGAAAGATAAAGAAACAAACTAGCGTTAGCCCTTCATTTTCACTACTTTGAATCTGTTCCGTGATTTCATTATGTGAATCATGATTCTGTCGGATGAGAAGTTGCAGCTGCTCTTGTCAGTCTGAAGGTCTTTTGTTGTGCAAAACAGTGTTTTTACCACAACCAGCTCTGGTTAGCAAGCTTGCTAACTAGTTGGCAGTATCAACTAGACTGGATTTCTGTTTTTTCTTGCGTCCTGATTAGTCTGAACAGCCAATCAGAAAGCTGTCTTTCACTGATAGCTGCCACCAATTCAACATGTGGCATCAGCCGGTAAGCTGCTGATGGGGCAGGACACACTGCACAAACTACAGGCAATCATCGGACACAAAGCCCACCAAGGGTCCACAGCTGACTGTGGGCTTGGTGTGTCAGGGTCTTTATGAATGAAGAAACAGATCAATGGACTTCAGACTCCGGGCAGAGAGTATATTTTAAGGTGACCAAATATTTGTGAATGTCCCGTTAAATCTAAAAAGTGAACATGCAATATCATTCTTGGTCAAACTGCAAGATAGCCAAGCAGCTGGGAATGTCTGGTTTCGTTCTTGCTTCTGTTTTCAACTTTTCAACTTGCATTCCTCTGGTTCTCTTTAGTCAAAGCTACAAAAGCAACTTCTTGACATTAATAGATAAAGGAGGCTATTCAGTGTGCCATCATTGTGTGTCTGTCGGTGAACCTTTGTGTTCATATGCCTTTTGATGGTGAGAGATTTTGGGATGTATTCCATTTCTGGTCATATGGATGTGGCCAGCAGTGAGGTGGTGGTAAAATTACCTGAAGCTTGGTTTATGCTTTTATTGATGGTGTTACCTCAGCCGATGAGACAGACACGTGACCAATGAAGGGGGAGGAGGGCACAACGAACATTACACTTTGTCACAAGGCAAAAAGTTGTGCATTGTAGCTTTTAAACAGTAGCTTCATTGGTGTATTTTTATGGACTATCATCTACAAAAGTCTAAATTTCATCATCTGAGTCTCTTCAACTATTAATCCTGATATCACGATCATGACAATCATAAACTGCAAACTGCACCAACTATCGACATCTCTACATTGATCTTCATTTCTTCAGCCTTGGCTTTTCCCCTCTGCTCTCCCAGCTCCATGCGCTCTCTTCCCCTCTCTCTGTGTTTTTATTAAAGCAAGTGGTTGGGTTTGTGTTGCTCACAGGGAGCCTCAGATCCTGATTTGGTTAGGGGTTGCAATATGAACTTGGTGTTTTACACGCAAACAGCCACTTTACTTACCCAAACTTTGGCTCTGGTATGTGAAGAGTTATTGAATGTGGTTCAGTGGGGGCACATTCATTAAAAACTGACACGATAGAGTAGGCACTGGTTATGGTTTAACCAAATAATCCTGAATGGACAGTCATTCCTTCCCCTCACTCTCAAGGGGCATGCTGAAGTGGATGCTACATTGTGTGGAGGGCGTCAAATTCTTGAGCCAGTTCAGGTTTAAGTTGAGAGCTTTATTGTGGAATAGGCTGTGTGGGGGCAGAGAGCTCTCAAATGTCCTGCACCCTAATTGAGGTAAAGTTGAAACCGTATATCATAATCTGTGTATCAGAATATATGCTCTATGCGGTGATGGTGTGTAAGCATTGGATTCTTTGACTTGGTGAGTTTTTAAAGAAGAAACACGAGCTAGCCTTCCTCTAGCGTACTACTGTAGACACACACGCACAGACTAGACTGCATACATGAATCACACCAGAATTTTTTCTTTTTTTTCTCTATGGTAGCTCCAGCTTTTCGCTTGAGACCCTATTCCAGTTCTCTCATGGATTTCTGTCTGAAATCCCAAAGAGCCTAAACATGCTTTCCAGTGTCTGTGTGAATGATTGAATAAATGTTTCCATACAAAGTGTTGCTGTCAGTTTTCCCTGGGAGATCTTGGCTCTGGTCAGGACGCTACGGTGCTGAAGAGGTCAGGGAGAGGGAAACGTCCATCCTGCTGTCAGAAATATGCCTCACACACTCACACACTGAATGTACTGGCACACAGGTTAATATCCAGCTTGATGAGCAGTCGTTGGCTTACACATCACATAAGCCATGGCAAAGTGTTTAAGGGCCTGGCAAGAGCACAGCGAACTGGCTGAGTTATTAATACACCAGCAGGCGGATGAGAAAATGACTTTTCTCCATGTAGTGTGGTCAAATATGTCCTTTTCACTGAATCATGACTGTCCCATCCAGCTTTTCCCTTGATGCAACATCAAGCTGATACTGTATCATTCTCTGCATGACCGAAATTTTACCCAGGGTTGTCAGAAAGGTGATAATCTCTTCTCTTCTCTTCTCTTCTCTTCTCTTCTCTTCTCTTCTCTTCTCTTCTCTCTTCTCTTCTCTTCTGCCATGTATCTGCCTTCATCTGCTAAAGCCAGGAATAACATTCATTTTTAACACGTGGCTGTTGAATCCAGGCCCAGTCATTTAGCTGTAATTGTTTTTTTTTTCTTTCTCTTTTAGCACAGATACACATCACTGCTGTACTTGCAGTGTGATTCAGTTCTTGACTCACAGAAGAGTTTAAAGTCTATAAAATGCTCAGTGACTGTTGCATTTCTGGAAGTGAGTCTATGCTGTAATTCAACCGAGTGTTGGAAATGTAATCTACTGACTAGAAAAAAAACAGGCATCTGCCTTGTGGGTGTGTAAGATACAGTTATAGGTGCGAGCCAAGGCAAGACACATGGGATTAGGGGAGAGAAGGCTTTGATCAGGTCTACATCCATCATTCCTCCTCCTGTCTTTTCCCTCTCCTCCTTTCTCTTTTTATTTCTCTTTAAGCCCTTTTAGGAGGCACTCCAGTGTTCTTGCATGTTTAACCCCATTTACTACAATTTGCATACACTTTACTTTTATTTACTTGAATTTGAAAAGGCTACAACTTTCACATGCTGGTGGGAAACTCCAACATCAGGGACTTCGAACTTGGCTGCCAAACAGCAATGCATTCCCTGGCTGTTTGGTTGTAAAATCAAAGCCAGAAGACAAATGACAAGCAAACATGGGTTTTTGTGAAAAAGATGATGTAGTTTTGGTTTCTTCTTGCTTCGAAAAAGGTATGATAGTCTGGCTAGGTACCAAGACTTCATTATTCCAGTTTATCATTAGCAGGTGAAAGCACCGTTCCTCTTGGAAACTGACAAAACATGAAGTCTCTGACAGAAAATTGTCCTTGAAGAAAAGTGCTTTTAATCAAATAAGTTCAAGTGTCCATGGCTTTTAAAGCTGGGTACGGATGTTAGCTAGAGCAGCAGAGAAGGGCAGTTTTCAATTTTAAAAAATATCTAAACATCTAAAACCATATGGCTTGCTTTGAAAAAAACTTGGTGTAATGTAAAGTATGTGTTCAGTGTAGTACATGGACTATGCAAAAATACCGGTGTGGTTCTTTAAAGAAATACTCCAACGTTCTGGGCAACATACTCTTTTTTCCAACTTACCCAGACTGAGACAAGATGTTCGATACCATTTTCACCTCTGTACATCCACCGGTTCAGTACTGATGGGTAGCATTTTGTTTTAGCTTAGCGAACCAGTGGACGTACAGAGGTGAAAATGGTATCAAACATCTTGTCTCAGTCTGGGTAAGTTGGAAAAAGGTTATTTTGCCTGAAACACTGGAGCATTCATTTAACCACTCAAACCTTGCAAATCCTTAATTTTCTTTGTCTCTACCCCAACCTTGTTTTTGACAGTTCTCATTCTCAAAAAGAATTTTTTAGAACAGATGTTCTAAAGCTGACATCATTGTCTTTCTCTGTTCTCAGGTGATATCTGAGCGTGGTCATGGAGACACCCATCAGACTCTAGAGGAGCTTCAGCAGCAGAACCAGCTCCAGACTCTGCCCTCCACCTCATCTTCTCCCAGGGCCAGACACCGCTGGTCCCAGCACCGCCACCAGGGTGTCCTCCCCCCACCTGAACCAGAGGAGGACCCTGAGCCTTTCATCTTGGACCTGAGGAACTTCCCAGACCTAGCCAATGCGGACATGGGCTCACAGAACCCCAACATCCAGGTAGATATTCACAGTACAGATGTATGGATGCCACTTCTATGTATGAGTATTTATTTTTTCAACCAACATATATTTGAGTTTTGTAGTGTGTTATATTTGTGTTTGTAGTGAGGTTAAAAAAAGATAGAAATGGGCATGACTTAAAGACAAAGTGGCCAATGCTAGAAAAGGTTGGAGATTGCCAGAAATGATAAGCTCTAGCCCTGGTGATCATTGCCATTGTCATAATTGAGATATTGAAACATTAAACTAATTTATAAGCGAAATATAACTAAATATAATGTAATATATTCTAAATAACTTCAAATTGATATCAATACCAAAAGACAACAATCCATGAAAATTCAATATGTATTTGATGTATTTGTGCAAATTTTCATGTGATATTGACTTGATATAAAACTAATATTTGATTAAAAACATTTTTTAGTGATATCTTATCGGAAAAAAATGCTGAATATCCTAAATCATTTCATATTTTTTAAGGTGTATTTTGTTCTCTTTCTTCCAATTATTGTCCCAAGAGCAAGTTGGCAATAGCATGATTTCATTCTAACCAAAATATGCAGGGAATTTAGAGGCAATGCATTTGCAGAAAGACTTGAATATGCAATTTTTCATGGTTCAATTTTCCAAAGTATTGGAAAGGATGAAGATGACAATGTTTTGAATCAGCCAAAATGCAAGCATAGGCATGTCCAAAATCCTCAGTGCACACACTGAATAGTTTAGGTCTGAACAGACACAGCTCAAAGTTGCATGACTCCAACTATATAAGAAACATGTAACTTTACAAAGCTTGAAACAGGCCATGTTACATTTTGGGCATTTATTTAATGTATTTTATCAAGAAAAACATCCAATCATTGACTATGTAGGGAGTGAGTGTCTTGCTCATGGACGCTTCAACACATTTGTGGGCACCTGTGTCTCTTTAAGCCCTATGCATCTCCGCCACCCACCCGACTTGAAAGCACCAATATCTTTTACTGTGGTACATAGATTTAGCTCACTCCTGTCAGAGCATCAAGGATTCCTATCATCACTTACTTGCAGTTGTTCCAAACTGAGAGTAGTCAAAAGAGGTAGGGGGTTTCGCTGAGTCCCATTCCATCCTTCCATCTCCTCTTTCCTTCTCTATCTCTCTCCTTCCATACCCCCCATCTCTCTATACAGCTGGTTTGAGTCAGAGTGGCATCTTAAGTTACCCCATGCAAGACCTTTAACAGTGGGGAGCTTCAACTTGTCCACGAGTCTCAGACATCGACACAGGGTTTAGAGAAAAAGCAGAACAAGAAATAAAAAAGGCAAAAGAAAAAAAAGCACAAGAGCCAAATATAAAAGGTCCAAATTAACTGTATTAGTTTAACAAGGTCCTTTTTCAATCTGACTGAAGGTTGCCAAGTGGCTTTTAAAACCAAACTACAAAGGAAAGTTTAGTGTTATTACTTGTTGAGTGGATTTGGACAGAAATGACCGTGGGAGAAATTAAATGAGAAGGCCATTTATCCAGATATCAAAAAGTACTTGTCTTTGTCTTTCTCTTTTTTCCTTTATTATGCTATATTAAGGAAAGCAGGTCAGCCATCCAAGTGGGAGTAGACCCATCCTTTGTGCAGCCCAGACAAAGCTATTAGCCTTTTCGCCTGGAGCCAGCACTGAATATCCTGTGCCGCTTTATTAGGCTTTCCACCTTGTTGTCATGTCAACTGGAATTCTCTGGTTATGACTGTGAGGGGCCAAAGCTTGCCAACTGGGTGAACTGGATGAGACCCTTGTAGTACCATCTTGAATTCAATTGAGAGAGAATATAAGATAACTAAACTCAATATGAAGTAGATTAGATGTAGGAAAAGTTTGCCTTTATGCAGGTAATGCTGAGATACGTGAGATAATAATAAACTCATCTGAAGCTTTGATGATTATCCTTGTTGGTTGTTGGAGCAACAAAATAGGAACAGAATACAGCAAAGAAAAACAGTTATAGTTAACAATATTGCAAGTGAGTGTTATATGCACTTACACACTAGAATATGAAATGCATGAAACATGAGATGAAGTATGAATTACAGTATTATTAGCGTGTGCTAAATTGCCGCCACCTTTAACGAATAAGATATGTGAATATGAAGAAAACATATCAGTTATACAGGATGTGCAAACCTGTACATTTCGCATGTACAGGTTTACAGAAGTGTCTTCTCATTTATGCATTTAAGGCTGTTCAATGTTCAAATCTCCATCTTAACAAGTCATTTAGTCTCATGTTTTTCTCCAAAAAGTAAAAAAATCTGCATGTGTGCAAAGGAACAGAGCAGATAACGAAACTGTCCTGTAAAAACAATAAATACATACTGCAAAACGCACGAGAAAGTAAAAACTTTATGGTCTACATGCTTGTTGAAGAATGCTGAACAAGTTTATATCAACATTATCTCCGATGAAACTCTGGTTTTCCCTGAGTTTAGCGAAGCTCTGGGAAACCCCCGTTTGTATCGGGGTTAACGCCGACTGTCTTGTATCCTCTGCCCGGTGACAAGCGCTCAGCGTCCGGTTGTGAGTAGCTGCTGCCGCCTGCACTGCAGTGACAGGCTGGAGGAGGTCTCAGTGGGGGAGAAACCTGATTACTGAGGAGTGCATGTAAACAGGATTTTCAGTAACTGGCATACGGTAGTAGAACCCGGTTTCTCTCAGTAATCAGATTTCTTGTGTGCATGTAAACATAGTCAGTGTATCGTGTATTTGAAATACATGTCTTATCTCTATTTCCTACACCCAATTTCCCCTAAAACAACTCTTGTTTTTAAAAAAAAAAATCCAAGACGTGTCAGAGACAAACAGAGGTCCACTTACTGCACTTGAAAAAGGATACAGGACCCCAAAGTCGTCTTTAGATGAGGTTTGCATTATTACGTGCTTTTTTTTGCCCTTGGTACCATTTTTTTTGTGAGTTTGCTGTGGTTTCTGTCTTAAGATTACAATAGAAACTCTGATTGTAAGAAAAAGAGGCATTGGGGAATAGCAGGTAAAAGACGAAAGAGAAAGAAGACAGATGTACGCCTCCTCCCCCTCTTGCTGTTCCATCAGTTGACATCATGTTGTAATCTCTGTCTTCAGGTGATGGTTTGTCTTTGTAAACAGTTGCAGTCGGGAACATAAGCAACCGAGGTTTTGTCTAGACCTGTGGGACGACGAAGAGAAGTGTGTGTGTGTGTGTGTGTGTGTGTGTGTGTGTGTGTGTGTGCAGGATAGAGCATGAGAGTCAGGACTAGTTATCAGTTCATCTTTCCATGCCTCTATCTTTTTCAGCCACTTCCCTTCATCCCTTCCCCTCCAGGGCACAATGACGCTGATTCATGGCGGGAGCGTACACTCTAATCTGATCTTCAACATAAACGTGTTCATTCTCCTACAAAAGATGGCATTTGTCAATTTGAGCTTGATTTTAGCAGTGAGATCACTGTCTTCCTCCAGTCTCCGTGATGTGTACCATCATTTCAAACAGTTCTTCTGTTAGAGAGACAGAATTGCACAAATACATTTTACTGAAATAATGATTTTTAAATATATCTAACACATTTATATTTAAATAAAACACTTTGCTGGCATAATATCACTGTTTAAATCTCAAATGATTTTGGTGACATAAAAAAACCCCATAAACACATAGCCTCCAGTCAGGGCTGAGAGGTTTAGTTATCGTTCAGCTGTTTTTTTGTCAGAATGTCACGAGTCTTTGTATGGAGCATCATGATTGGTGTCCCTGACTGCTACAGTGTCAACTACTATTACAGCTGATATCTGTTTAAACATTAGGACACAGCCAATTCCCTACTGGGCCTTAGTGATGCCATCAGAACTGGCTGATAGAAGATTTGTGACACCACTACAAAGTTGATAATCCTTATTCTCAGTTGCTAAATGGCCAACAGTCTCTTGGCTGTTCTCTCTGCTTTCTGTTCTCATTTCCCTGTCTTCCCCGCTCTTCTCTCCTCCATGGGAGACCGGAACCCTCACTACCACTAGCCAGGGAAGCTTCCCTGGAATCCAGTGGATCATGAGAGATCAGACCAGGCAGCCAGATACCACTGTCTCATGGGGCATGTTTTCTGTTTGCTACACGAGGATCAGGGTGTTGTTGCTTATTGTTGCCACTACAGATGTTACTGTAATTACTGTGTTGGATTTAAAGGATTACATAGACTCTTTGGCACTTCGGCTCATTAGCTTAGGCCTAGCACACTCTAAAATTAGGAGACCAGATTTGTGGGAGCAAATCTGGGGACATTTGTGGATCACTGGGAAATATTTAACACAGACAGGATGCATACACCCCCAATAATTAATGGGAGAAACAAGGAATGCATTCACTATGTTCTGTCCAGATTGCAATGAAGTCACTGACAGTCAGTGTGCTGAAATACCAACCTTGATCTAACATTTAGTGCTCCAGGGCCAAAGTTGCTATGGAGTTCATTTCCAACACAGTTAACCTTTCTAACTGCAAATTGCAAATTAAGTATCTGTCTTCCACTTCTGAAGCCTCTCAACTGATTTAACAGAAGAAAGCATGTGAAACCTAAACTTACCGTGACACAAGCTCTTAAAATGATACACCCTCATTTATAAGTAGGATATAATTGTTGTGAACTTGAGAAAATGTGGGTTGGGGGCTCTGGGGATCATTTCCAGGGACAGCTTCAGTCAGGGACAGAGCATCCCATCAGAGAACTGTCCACAGAAAACAAGGGCATTTGATCGCTAGTCAATACTAACCAATTGACATAAAATACAGGAAACAGATGGAAACAAATTTTATAGCTCATATAAAAGCCCTCTTAACGTAAAATTCAGATTTTTCATTTTCAGCCCACTCACACAGCCTTTCTGCAGTTCATTTACCTTTTTCAGTGCAGGAAAGATGAGTCCATCAGCACTGTGTGAAGTCTGTTGCTGAGGCTGAAATCAGCCTCAGGCCAGTAATGCCTGGGTGGTCGCCCTTACCCAATATGTGACAGCCAAAACTATGTCAATCTCCAGTAGATAGTTGTGTCCAATGCTAAACCTTTAAAGTACTCCACAATTGGTAGAGTTTTTTTAGTTGTATGGCCTGTAATTTTCATGACTTTCGAAAACTAATTTTGAATCTTTGCAGTATATAAACTTAGGGCGGTTCGTTTGGGCAGATGCGAAACCAGCAATCACACTCAGGTGCAGACCAAAACAACCAGAACGAGATCCTTTAGAGGATGTGGCCTTTCTCGGTTCAGTTACAGACAAACTCTCGAGTGCGTTGTTTGTGGTGTGAACGTGAACCAACCTAGATCTGACCCACCTGGAAGAACTGGAAAAAGCAACTTGGTAGCGTTAGCAGCTAGCAGGTAGCAGGTAGCGACACAGGAACACAATGAATCGAGGGTTGACATGGAGCAATGAAGAAATACATTGCCCTCTTGGTTTATGGCCTAAACGATTGCTACAGCAATGAACAAATGCCTAAACTGCTGATGGTACCTATGCAGCTGTTGGATATCTGTTTTGGCAAAACATGTTTGTGCAATAAAGTGAGTGAGGAAAAAATATCCCACAAGAAAATATTTTGGGAGTGAAAAAGTAGTATCAGTGCCTCCCGAGTTATGACCACACCCAGCAGTGATGTAAGGATGTTGTCAGAAGTGCAGCAGAGCTTATGCTTTCATAAGAGGTCAGTGCAACAATACGTTTCTGCCATGAAAGATTCAGGGTTTCGTCACCCTTTAATCTGTGTTGCTAACATAGTTTTCTGTGTAATAAAAGGAAGTTAAGCTCAAAGTCTTGCAAGAAAAGAGCTCTTTGAAACTGCATCCTTATATCAAATTAACTAAACAAGCCTGCCAGGTTTGTCATTAGAATGAACGAACTATCCAGCCTTGGAGCTGCTACAAGTTCTCATTTTCTCATTTAAAGGATAATCCTAATCATTCTGAAGCCGATCATGCATTAAACCTGTTATTTCAGACTTAATGAAATTTAGAAGGATGATGCCTCTTTGCTCTGTGTTCCAGCTCACTGGCCAAGTGGGGACGCTTCAATTAAATGTCCACATTTTCAAACAGGGTATTTCAGACACTGCTACTGTGATTTTGACAAAACCTGGAGGGATGATGCATTTTGGCACTGTTATTTAAAAAACAAAACAAAACACTAATTGGTGTGATAGAAGCTCTGTGATTAAATACCAGAATTTCTCCTTTTATAAAGTTCAAACTGGAGTGGAGGTCTATAATTAAAGGTACATTTTACATAACTTAAACGTGATATGCCGGCACCACTGGTCCACTGGTGTCACCGGTGGTAATAGGGATGATTTGTATTGCTACTGACTGGCCTTTCAATCATGGGGGACATGTTTCACTTGTTATTTCTTCTCGAGAATTTATATTCATTATTATTTTATATTCAGCACGTAAAACAGATGAAACAATATTGATTTTCACTGAGATTCATCTTCTAAGAATAGTTTACCTAGTTAGAATGCCTGGAAATGTGAATTAATGATGTGATTTGTGATTTTGTGAGTTGTTTGTATCCAAGTAAGTTCTAGGTTAATGCTGTCAAGACAACCAGTATCTTGGTTCCTGGAGTGTCATGGTTACATGTCATGGTCACAAAATCCAGAGCTCTATGGAGCTGTAACTCAGTCTCCCTACTCCCCACTAAAACTCTCATAGGAGTAACAAACCTGAAACCTACAGATCACTGGACTTGCCCTTTAAATGTCTAAAGATGAATCAGGCTACTGATAGTATCGCAAAATTCCTAGTCCTTTAATGTGATGCAGTATTCTTGTCATTAGCTGTTGGCTTGACCGCTCTACAGAAGCAGTTCTGTTTTATCAAGACCTCTCTGTGGCTGTGGCTTTTCGACAGTCATTTGTTAAAGCATTTTGTTGGGTAATTTATGGCAATTAGTGACTTCATAAGATTACAGAGGCAGTTGTGCTAGATGATGTAACTGTTGGCTAGTTTCTGAAGTTTGGCGCAGGTTGCCGAGGGTGATTGTAATGTGTGAAATTACGCTGTAAATTTACCGGTTGCATACGGTTGACCCCTTGAATAAGGCCCACACTGTTCACTTGGTGACAAATTTAAATGCCTTCTCTTTGTGCATGAAAGGCATTTTCAGGTTGTTAAGATGTTTGTGATTATTTGAATCATTGATAATCCTTAACAATCCATCTGTCTGCGTTTTCAAGACTCAGCCAACATAACACTTAGATCCAGTGTTTGAATATTTTTTCTGCCTGTGTTCTTCCAAGAGTTCCTAAAGGCTGTAATTTTTACAATATGAAAACAGTGAAGCCAAAACAACAGCAGCATAGCATTTTTTCCTGTTGGGGACCTGCTGCCAAAATAGCTGCAGAGGTTTCCAGGAATTGACAAAAGGAAATTATGATTAAATATCATGATATCAAAAACATTTATTTGAAAGATATTTGCAAAATACATATGTCACATTTTGCAAGTAGCTGTTCACACCTAAATACGGAAGAATTTTGCAAAATAGATTGCACGCATCCATTTCCTTTTCAACTTCAGGAGAGTGTAGTACACGTTCATGCCTTTGTATTATACATTTGAAAGTCATGTCACAAACTCATGTATCTCATACAGTAAGTGCAACGTATTTCCTATTGCTGTGTTATTTCCCATTGTTTCCTCTTTGACCTACAGTATATTATTTCTCATAGCTGTAAATTAGTTAAAAACCTCTTCAGCTCTGCTGGTCCCATTGGTGGGTTTGTCATTACAAATGCATGCTTTGTGGCTGAACTTTATTCAAACCCAAAAAACTTTATTGTAAATTCTAGTGGAGATCTCAAGGCCTCCAAAGATCCCAAATATGTCCTGCAGAATATCAGGGAAATGTGTATAAAAAGATGCACAAGACATAGATATTTTCTATTTGATGTAATGTCGCACCCATAAAACAATGGCATTTTGTCTTTGAATATTTCACTCATTGTAAGTGTGATGAAGCTGCAACCAGCAGATGAATTGTCATACAATATGGGAAAAAGTAAGGGTTGAAGTTGAGTTAAAAAAAATTATGGTCCAGTGTGGTCCCTAAAATTTTAAGGGGAACAATTTATTGCTGTATTCTGATTATTGATTTTCATTTATTCCTAAACCGGGGTTGCAAGTTACATCATGAGAATCAAACATCATTTTGAATGCAGCTAAACCTCCACCTGTCAGTGCAAATACTGATTGCCCATGCTCTCGTCAGGTGACCATCGAGGTGGTGGACGACGTCCAGACTGAGACGGAGATGGAGATGGACTTGGCCAAGGAGGGCCAGCGTAACGACTGGTCGGTGTCTTCCTCGGAGTGGGCCAGCAACCACAAGAAGTTGTTCTGGCCGCTGTTCTGGGAGTATCCCGAGCAGGCGGAGAACGGGCTGGGCCAAGCCAGTCTGGAGGAACATGCTGAGGACTACAACTATGATCCAGAAGAGCCTGTCCTGAGCGGAGTGGGAGGAGACTGGGGTGCTCACTGGAACAAAGAATGGGATACCAAGGATAACTATGGTAAGGATTCTCTCTGACATCCAAAGCAGCACAGCTTTAGACTACATTGTTTTATGAGGGGTTCAAGACCATAGAGCTGAAACACTATCGGGTTTTGATAGGATTCCTCTGCTTTTTGTTCTTGGGTCTTCTTCTTCTTCTTAACGCTGCTGACACTAAACTTTGCAACTCGAATATGACAGTATTTCAGAAATTAAGTAAAGCAGCTTTAGACATTGGGCATACAGTGGGTTTTGAAAGATGTTCATAAACCCAAGAGTCGAGAAAAATTACCAACCTATAGGAAAACAATGCATGTATGTTGTCCACTATTTATGTAAAAACATGAAAATAGCCAAATTCAAAATTTTTGGTTTTCATCAAACAACAAAGATATACTTAATCAGTTTGCATGTACCATATTTGTGTATTCTAAATTAGCTTTATGTGACATTTTAGGCTGTGCACAAGCTAATGCTAGTCCCATCCTAGGCTCTTTCTAATAAAATAATCATTTTGACACGAGAGCACGAAGACTATGTATCAATCTTGTCAGATTTATAACATTATTACTATTATATCAGTTTTGATTTTATTAGCTTGTTCATAAGGTCATCCTAATTGGCTTATAACATCATAGATACACAACGTTGGATTTCGTGTAAATTCCCAAAACAAATTTCCATCCATGTGACACATTAGGGTTACTCTTTCAAAACATGCACGGCGGGGGGATGTAAGTTTAGATGCCTGGAAGGTCTGCTTGACAGCCTCTTATAAAAGAACACTTTGAAAAAGTTTCAGAGAGCGGATGCACCCCCTCCCGTCACCGCCCCCAACTCCCCAAGACAATAGTGAGATAAAGTTTCTCAGTGAATGCTTTGTGCACTGTAGAGCTTTCAGCTTGTATAAGGAGGTCTGAGTGTTTGGATGGTGTCCTCTTATCACTGCTCTGTGTGTGTGTGTGTGTGTGTGTACAGGGTGGGGGTCAAATAGGCCAGGGCATGTTGGCAGTAAGCTGTCTGAAGATGTTTTTGTTCTGTTGTTGTAAGGGTGGGCACAATTTTCTTCACACACACACACACACACACACACACACACACACACACACACACATACACACACACACACCTACACACACACACACACACACACACACACACACTGTCTGTCTCTCTCCCTCATTACATGATTTATGGCAAGGTCT
>OMLF01026279.1:0-17069 GCA_900302615.1 Holocentrus rufus | reverse complement strand
TAATTAGACAAGGACAAATCGCCAGCCACAGACACGGACGGGTCCGGCCACTAAATAAGGCCCTGTTTCCATACCGACCGGTGGGCGGCAAGCAGGGCCAAGGAGACGACCGGGGTGTGGGAGAGAGAATTGGGGAGGGTACTGTCCAACACACCCTACGATCCTCTTGGTCTGGCATGGCAACTCATTTATTATCCTACAGGTCCTTGGCTTGAACCTGTTTCCTGACCATACACCTCCATACTAAGCCCCCTACTCCAACACCATTACACCCCTCAAACCCATTCCCAGATGGGGCCTGGTTCTATTCATTTCCAGGCCAGTCTTAGTTGACCAGTCCCCCAGACATTTACACTACAGTCTAAATGAAACAGCAGAAGATATCTGTTATGTGTAACACTGGAAGGCAGTCATAAACAAGACGGTCTAAAGGTTCACAGTTTGTTTGGGAAGGTTTACAACTTGTATATTACATTTCATCATTATCAAACTTACTCCATACTTTCCTGACAAACTGTTATCAATATACCGTAAGTGAAATCTAAACTCTCTAATACAAAATCTAAACAACAACTTATCTTTCAAGAGGAGGGCCAGAGAGAAACCTCATACAACTCTCCATCACATTCCAGTCAATGCATCACCACTACGTCACTTGTTTTTGTGGTGGTAAAACCAACTCTAAATAAATAAATTAACTAAGTAAAGCAAAGCCAGAGCAATAAAAAGCAATAAAGAGGTTTCAGGGTACATTAGGCGTAACATTAGAGGGGTGGAATTAGCAAAAATGAGAATCTATCGAATCAGATTACACACGGACGAAGAAAATGGCAGTCAACAAAATATAAATTACTGCTATATGAGGGTAGAGCAGGCTGAATACTCAGAGGAGTATCAGTAACAATTGCTTTGGCCGGGTCAGAGCTGCACCTCACTCCCTGGGCAGAAAAGGGTCGACAAGTAACTGACCGCCCCGCACACACACAAACACACACAAGCAACACACACACATACACACAAACACCACGCTCCACCAGAGCAAACCTTATTGATCTTGCCCCTAATTTCCTAATTAGTTTTTATTGGATTTCATAATCGTCATCAGGACACATCAAAAGAAACTCGAAACCCCAGCAAGATTTTCTGCCCTCCTCAACATAATTTTTTTAAACTGTGAAAATGAAGCCATGTATTCAATTCCAAGTCCCCAGCTGTGAGAGCAAACCCTTTTTTTTCCACTTTCCCACCAGAACTCCTTGGACAGCAAACACTGCACAAACACACCATTTCTCCCATGTGCAGTAAGTGATGTTTAGCATCGCACATTTTCTGCATGATCTGCTGCTATTTGTCACACTTCTGCTCTCTCCTCAGTCGCCCCTCACTTGTAGCACTCGTTAAACATACAGCTGTAAGAGGCACGGGAAAATGTGGAGATAAAAGATAAAACATTGTCCTGACTCTGGTCACTGGGTTATTAGCGTTCCCTCTTTTGAAGTCATCTGTAGCCTGTGTAACCTTCCTCTCCTGACCAAAAAATCTGGACTACCACCCCCTCAAACACACTCCTCCTTCATCACAACAATGACCAAAGGAAAGCACAGGACGATGACATAAAGCATGAGGGGAAAAGGAATATCTCTGCCATTCCTGACCTCACTATGCTACCTTGCCACACTCGCCAGGACAGCTGTAACACAGCTTCCCCTCTGCTGTCCTGTGACAACTTACACTAGTTAGTCTGTGTTCTGCTCAACACAGGAAACAGCAGAATAAATTCTGTGTATAGCATAGCTGCTAGCACGTCAATATGCTGAAAGATTGAGCGTCCGGCATCAACGGGGCACTCTCCAAGAAACACAGCAGCTGGCTAGGGGTTATTACACATGAGGATGTTTTGCAGCTTTTTATGAATGTGGTGTTGAAAGACACAATGAGGATAAAGAGCAGAAAAGGTCTAGAGGGGCTCGAAGACAAAGAACATTCAATGTCCACATTCACATCACGGGACAGTTACATCTGTTTTTGCAGAACAAAAAGCATACAGAAACAACGGATACGATTTTGAAATTACTGGAATGAGTGTCCCTTTGGAGCAGGGATCTTAACTTCTCTGTTCGCACCTCCCCTATTATATCTGCTCCAGAGAATCCTTCTTGCACCATCTGTTGTACAATAAACAGGGCGAGAAACTGAGAAAGAGTTGGAAAAGGGTAGTCCATATACAGACATCCAGTCTATGTACTTCAGTGCTCTGATGTTATAATAGAAGTCAGAACCTACAACAATCTAAACCCCTCCCTCTCTGTGCCTTACTTCTCTCATTAAGTGCCCATTGCCAGATGTTAAAAAGCCACAGGAGCTGATTTCCCTGCCATTTCTCTCTCTTATGGCCCATTCTGAGACGAAACCTCTGGCATGACACCATTGCAGAAGCTTTAAAAGAGAGAGGATGAAGATGAGAGTGAGGGAAAGCGAGAGACAACTTGGCCGAAAGTGTGTTTCCTTACTTGTCTTACACTTGTCCTTTCAGACCAAGATTTAATTTATTGTGTCTCTGGTGTGTTTCTGTCATAAATTAGACAGTTATTCCATTAACATACTGGGAATATACCAACTTTCCATAACCACAATACTACTATACCAGCAATGAAATGCTAAGACAGCAGAGTAACAGCAACCAGATGAGTGAATCAAAACAAAAACTTTCAAGCCTCTCAAATAGTTATTTTTCAAGTTCAACATCTCCAAGGCTAATGACATACTATATATCTTCACATAACTGACACATTCAAATACGGGGAAAAAACACATTAAGTAAATAAAACCCGACTAATCTGTTTCATTTTCATACTTTCCATGGTTTGTTTGGCACTTGCATGTAGAAACCAGCTCTTCTGAATCAGTGCAGTAGGAGAGATGGTGATCCATGCGACAAAGGTCGTGGGCTAGATTCAACCACAGGACATCACAGTTACATGGTATGTGCTTTAGACCACTGAGCCACCTGAACATCCCACAAAACCCAGAATTCTAATCAATGGGGTATTTGCCAGCATTTAATTTGTGTACCATTTGAAAACATAACTGTTACTAACTGTACTGACACATCTGGCTGATTGTGGAATGGTTGTCAGAATTCATATTAAACACCCAATAGCAAGTAGCATCACAAGTATGGAGATTTACTAATAATGTGATCAATTAAAATAAAAGCCTGAACTTATCAATCAACCACCATGCCAGAGACTACAACTACTAACTTCAAAACTAAAGCCCAGATTGAAAAGAAGGTCCAGAATTCTTATTTTGTATAACTTTAAGCATTCAGGTGAGATACAAAGAGCAGATATGCACTCCCAATTCGTACCCTCAAGTTCTCCAATCCATTTCATACTCCTCCCCCACTCTTTCTTTCACAAATCTTTACATTGCAGGTTAGTCCAGCCTGAAAGGTGAGTGGGGTAGACTACCCTCCTCACCTGCCAGCCCATCTGCCCCTTCTTTCTTACCCTCCTTCTCTACGAAACCACTGCACCCCCTCCGTCACACCAACACGTGCTCACTCTGAGGTGTGAGAGGGGGCCACAGGTCAGCAGAACGGGCTTAAATCCCAGTGAAGATGTTTTTGGCCTTGATCACCGTGCCCATCGATCCCTGGCTGATTCCCACTCAGATACGTCTTATTTTATTAGTGGCTTCGGCCTTCTGCCGCCCCATTCCGCTGTGATCAATACCAGCATGGGGATGGCCCATATTTTTCTCACTTTTAGTGCCTTAACGCTGTTTAACCGTGTCACCTGATAAACGACAGGCCCTCCCCAAACACTGATTTCCTATTGATTTCTCCCTCATTCCGCCATCCCTCCCTTCGTCACTCTCCTATTGTTTTTATCTCCAGTTATCCCCCTTCTCTTTCCCTCCTCTCCCCCATTCCTTCACTCCCCCAACTTAAGTAGAGGACAACTCTGCCAACTATCTTAAACACATGTGAATCAGACATCCATTCTGTTTAAAGTGAGCCTAGCTAGGTCAGTCACATCAGGCCAAAGGGAGCCATTTTCTGCTGGATCATCTATTTGTAATGACAATTAGTGAAATATTATCTAAACAAACACCACTTAACTACTTCATCTATAATATGTAACATGGCAGTCATTTAAAACATCTGCTACGGGAGGTGTGTGTTGTAACTGAACAAAGGTGGGCCCATGTATCTAATCTTAGAGCATTATCCACCAAACAACTCAGACACAATCACTGCTGTTGCTGGTGACCTATTTGCGTTCACGTATGTGCGTGCATGTGTTGGGGGAGCCAAGCGTCGACAGAGCAGGATGTAGTGAGTACCATGCAACAGATGCTATGACAACCTGGAGAGAGACAGCTCCATCCATCATCAGTTGTAGTCCTGATGATCAAAACAGGGTTTGGACTGCAGAGCAGGGTGGACTGGGAGCTCCAGCAGGGCAACATACAATCCACTTAAAGGGCTTCAATAAAGGCTAACTGTATGAACACATCTGATGTGAACACATCTGATGTCTGAAGTGTACATAGTCAAATTAATGGGGAAACTGACAGATGAACGTAAATAAAAAACAAGATTACAACTGCAGGAACATAAGAAAAAATCTCCTGTGGATATCTGAGATAGAATGAAATACATCTTGTCCGAATATCGGACAAAACATAAATTATAAAAGGGAATGAGAAAGGGTCGGACTGGTATCTGCTACACTCTCAGAGTGTACATTATTTATGCAAAATTAAACCTGCTCCTATTCCTGCTTAGTCTGGCTCATCCACTCAGTTACCTCTTTATTGATCTCTCATCTAAGGCACTTCTGTAAATCCAGTCTGTTCCCTGTGGCCTTATTGCCATTAATACCATTAAATATAGGGCCCTTATCACCAGATACTTTGAAGATGTCTGGATCAGCTATGTCTGAATAAGCCCTGGTCCATATTCTAATTCACAGGATCATGCAATTACCTTATCTCCGTGAAACTAATTTTATTTGAAAGTTATGCTCTGTAAAAAATATGCACAATTGCAATTCGCTCACTGTTATCTAGCATTTTCACAACATCAAACAATTTTACACACTGCTCTGATGCAAAAAGGGGACAATAAACACTCAACACCAATCACTGCAGGAAAAAAAACTGCTGTATGGGACAAATGAAAAACATTTTTCAAAGACAAATGGCCCACTCCTATAAATCTAGTGTAATTCTAGGTGCACACACAAACTGAATAAGTAAACAGGCACTATGAGCATCTGTTAAGGAATCCACTAACATGACCTGGCATCTTTTATTAGGCCTCTCACCCTTTAAGAATGGGTTAAGTGATAAACTGACATTTACAGCAAGGCCTGCCAAGTTACACAGAGTGGGGAGCACACTGAGAAACTGACCGTGAAGTAATAACGAGGGAGTGGGCTACAGCACAGATTTTCTATTAACACAGGGGGAGAGGAGTTAAAGGGGTTGAGGGCTATGTTCAAGAGGACCAGTCTCTTGAACAAAATTGCCCGCCTTCACCAGCCAACCCTACCCCCTCTACCCTCAGTCTCCAACAAGGGAGGAGCTTGAGCACCAGCTAGTGGCCGTGGAGTTTCACTGCTGAGACACCCCACACCAAACACATTAATCATGACCAGGGGAGTGTAAAATTCAATCGGCTCCTTCCATCCATTTCATGTGAAGCAGACTGAAGGCCGGCCTTGTAGTGCCTGAGAAAGGAGGGATGAAAAAAGGGGGGAAAAAAGAAAGAGGCGCTCCCTACACTTCATCAGGACCCCTACTTCATAACAAATGGAGTGTCTCTCTGGCGGAGGAGTGCCATCAGAAACGCGCGTTCTCTCTATCCATTTAATTCCGGCAGTGGAGGAAGGGTCAGGGAGGGAGCAGTGAGTGCGTGTTCTGCTCTCCGCTCGCCGCTTCCCCAGTCACACAGTAAACTACCTTTTAGGAATTGTTTCTCAATAAGAAATGATCAGTCCATTTATCTGCACCAGGCGGGCCTGTCTCCTCACCCAGACCTCCAATATTTTTCGTTTGACCTGATCAGGGCTATAAACTAGACCGAGACACTTTCAATTTGTCACCCGGGGAGGCCTCTGCAAGTCCCATGCTAGTGATTGCATCCTCCCTCCTAAATGTAAAAATTCCTCCCATGCTTGAAATCTCGTTGATTCTTTTATTTTTTCCATTTATACAGCTACTTAGCAATAAAGCCTCTTGTTCCAATAGAAAGCTACATATAAAAACATGCTCTGGGAGATGGCATCCACATCCATTCACTATGTCTAGGACATAATGATACTTTTGATAATGAATGCACTCTTGCAGAATAAACATTTGAAGTTATATAATCATGATTTTGCAAGCTCATGCCATAAAAGGAAAAAAATCTCTCATTGCCTCCTGCTAAACACAATCATCATGAGTAGCTATCATTTTACCATCATATTTTCCACACCTCCTCATCTTATGACAGCCTTCACACAATTATAATATGTTAATATGTGATCAATTAGGATGGACAGCTGGACCTGCTTTTGTTTTTGTTAAAACTGCTGATCACAAGGTCACTATTTAGGTTTATAAATTAAGGGTTTATTCAATTGTCACCAGGTCACATCTGTGTGCCCTAATGTTGAATCAATGACAGTGTACAGCAATTCAATTCTCATGTGCATATACTCATAGTTATCATTACATTCATATGATTTCAAAATGGCAACATGTATGTGTTCAAAAAAATTAAAATCTATGGTACACTGTGAGCTCAAATGACCATCCAAAAACGCTCAACACTTTTCACTTGGTTGGCCATGGAGGAGAGAAATATTAACCAGATTGTTTTCTTTCAAAACATGTATAAACTTTGAACAGGGGGTAATTACAATCCACACATGACTTGTTTTCCCATCAAACCCTTTAAAACAGTTAAACATTCTTTAAATTGGATAGAACATGTCAATGATTTTTTGAAGGTACTGAAATATGGTAAGAAACACTCAAGCTCATACACGCAACCTGTTCAAATTGCTGCCTCGTCCGAATCACATGTGCACAATTAATCACTGATACCTCCGCCTGTCAGACTTCCTCTCACGTATGTGGTTACACAACAGTAATGGGCAACTGAGTGGAACTGAAAAACATATTGAAATGTAGACTTTCTTCTCTTACTTGCATTTACCCCGTAAACATATTAGAGAGGAGCAGAGAGGAGCTTTCTCCCTTCAGAGGACACTGAGCCAAAAGCAGCACAGCTTCATCTTCCTTTCTTCCAAGTTGTACAGCATGAGTAACATTGGTAAAATTAATCTGTCTCAGGAAACAGATACAAGTCCACTTGTATTTGTTCATGCATCAATCCTTTATGATTTGATGTACTTAATCAAAGCTAATTTTGGAGTCACAGAGAGCTGTACTATGGCTAATACTGTTGAAATATGTATATTTTTTCACAGTCTCTAGTTAAGTGTAAGCCATATTTGCCATAATTATGAGCAATTGCACCACTTAATCCACAGCAGAATATTTAAAGATATTCAACATTACATTTAGCATAACATGCATAATTAACTCGAACATGCAATTATGACTTCCCAATGTACAGGCTGGGCTTTACACTTATTCTCAATTCACACATTTAATGTCTAATAGTTACAATTAATTAGGTACTAACTAATACCCATTGCTAATTAAATGACACTGAATGTGAGACAAATCATTTTTATACGCATATCGATCAATGCAGCTCAGCCTACTCTGTTGACAGTGGAGAGGAAGGGATACTGTGCTGTAGCCAAGCTAATGTAAATTTAAATCCTAGCTAAAATAACCACAGATTTGTTGTGGAATAAGCTAAAGTATTAGGTTACGGCTGGCCTGAGTCTCCCCCTCTAGATGTAACCATAGCATATATCATTAGTTCAACCTCACATTGTATGTTGGGGCCAAGTCCCTGTTAAGAAGCCAAAACTTCCATTCTACTGAGTGGTTACTGCCTCATCAGTTTACAAGTCCGAGATAACATGCCCAAAGGCAAAAACAGCCTTCCACACTCACCTCACTTCACTTTACCCTGTGATGAGCAAGAAATTTCCCTTTCCTTCTCTTCCAGTGCCTGATTGTCTCCTCCTTCTCTTGGGAAACTTGCATCCACTTCCTGCCAACAGCAGCCACTGCAGACTGCCTGGATTGCCTACTGTGCAGTACTTCATTAGCTCCCTACAATGAAAACAGAGTCATAAACCGTTTTGAGACATTAGCTTTGAGACATATATGATCATTGCTTTTTAACCAAACTAGTAGTTGAAATGTCACTGTTACTCATTTGCATTACTTCTTTTTATCGTTTATCAGGAAGGTTGCAGCTGAAAAGTAACAAATGTGTCCAGTGGCACACTCACAGGAATGTGCCCTGTGCATCACACAATTTTTGAACTGACACACAAAGCTGAAGATGACGTACAGTCTGCAAGTTTCACTACGTAAAATGAAAAACACAACCAATTTTGCCAAGGAAATTAACATGAATGAGGCGGAAAAATACTCTTATTAGAATATTTGTCTGGTCAACATGGCTGATTTCTCACAAGCAGCACGCATGAAGCGGCAACATTTTGAGACCCACGGATTTTAAGACATAAAGGCTGCTGTCTGCTTCTACAGTACTCAAACGAACTGTAATCTACCAAAGGTCTTTCTCTATTCACATTCTAATTCACTCCCGTGTCCTCAAATACATGTTTGACATAATATCTAAGAATTGCAATACACTTTCAAAACAAAAGAAGGCAGAGGACTGAGAATGGACAAAAATCACAAGACGCTTACGTGCCAACCTCAAAACATTGAGGATGCATTAGATGGTGACTTGGCAGACAAGAATGAATGGGGAAGCCCCGAGACTCACTTGGGGAACGATGCATCATGACCACAGTAGCTGGCTCAAATAAACAGCGCTTTAGTCTTTAGCACTGAGCCAGTCAAAACAACTGGGAGAATGGCCATCTGTGTGCTGTAACTGATGGCATGACCTCAAGCTCAAGGCCTGTCTCAAACTATAAAGATGCGATCCTTGTGCTTGCATTCATAGACAATTCTTCCCAAAATAAACCGTGAAAAAGTGCAATGACTTGTAATTCTTGGTATCAATAATCACCTGCTCATTCTAAAAATATAACATGTCGAGGAGGCCAAGCTCAACTTGCCCAGGCTTTGAACAATCCAGCACAACAGGTGACATTGCACTTTGTCTATTATTTTCTGAAATCTATGGTTTTAACAGAGCAATAGGAAGGTAAATATCATATAGCCAGTAGTAGTCACCACTAAGGTCATTACTGCAGGACTCTCAAAGCAATTCTCATGTCACTTATTTAAGCTACATCTGTAGTACTTCAGCTCTGTACATCCACGGTACAGGGCAAGCCTCTTGTTGGCTCAGAAAACACCTACAATCCCTGTTCAGCTGACTTTGTTCAAGTTGGTGGCGCAGCAGACTATTATGGGCCACTGCCTGATTTTGCACTAGATTATGTAGCCTAAATGTTATTACAAAACATAAACTGGAATAACAAATCTATATATTAAAGCTAAACAAAATTACAACTGAGAGAGGTGAGAAACTGTTTGCACCTGTACTGCCATTAGAGTTGCACGGGTATCTACAGAGTTCGATTTGAAGTTTGCCTGAGTTGCACACCAACCCTCTCAGGCTTACGAATTTCAGGCCTCTGACACATTCAGGCCACCTGACACATTCACACAAGAGAAACCTACAACACATAGGACACTGGGCACTGGACATGTAGGCTAGATCTTGTAGTAGGAGGAGGATGAATGACACAGGACTTACAGTGGGAGATAATAATGTTAGTGTACTTAGAGTATGGGAATGTTCTGCCAGTGAACCTTTGCTCTTGTCAGTGTGTCGCGTATTGCAAAGTAAATTTATTTTGGTTTGTGATGTAGAAATTTTAAACATTAGTATATCATCACTGTCAAAATTAATTGTAACACCTTGGTATAATTACTGTAAACAAATGAGACTACAGTCAAGAAGAATGGTAGCCTATATGCCATACCAGTGGTATTGTTAATGGTAGTGTTTCTCGAAAATGAGATCACATTTCCCCTAAACCCTGTGGCTTTCTGTCACAAAGAGTGATGCATAACTCTACAATTTCTGGAGTCAATTCTGAATCTGATTCTAATTGTGGGAGGCAGTGGAGTTGACTCCTTGACTCCCATAGATCAAACAATAGGAAACAACATTTGAAACCACAGTGTATGCGGCAAAACCCTAAGCTGTGGCAACTCTTCTGTGAGGGTATAGACCAAAGTTCATCTGCTCGGTGGATGTGCCACAGAAAACAGAAAGGTCTTCAGATACAATGAGATCAACCTGGAAAATGTTCAGTTGAATTTTAATAATTGCCGTCTTGCTGACCCTGACTCTCAAGATTGTTGCAGTCAAGAAGCTGATTCTTTTGGGGTCAACCCTCCACCACATATCCATTTCTTTATTGTTCCGAGGTTTTCTCTTTCATTTTACTGAAGATCATGTGTTCAAAGATATTTTTTTTAGAGGTTTTTCACTCACTGTAGCACCTGACATCATGAGAAAGTGAAAGTTTTAGGTAGATACGTTTGTGCTAGACCATCAGCCGCCCTCTTCCTGTTTTGCGCCATAAAGTAATCACCCCTTGTGCCTTAAAGCAATTAGGAGCTTTACCACAAAATCTTACGGAGTGGCACACAATGTTAATGCAGTGCATTTTGGTGGTTAAAGATTTAAATCTTCTCACCAATGATGACTTTTGTTTATGGGAACTACACTAATGTGGCGATGATGTAATGTTGGTGCCGTTAAAATGCTAAATGCAGCACATTTCAACTCCACTTAAAAACATTCCCCCTCCAATGTCATATTCTTTCATAAAACACGAGTTATGGGGCAAAAAATGGCTTCAAGCTGCATTGGATAAAAAAAAACGTGTAACGCTAACTCTACTTAATATTTTAGCGGAGGTGTAAGTTACCTAAGTAAATAAAAAAACACGTGTAGTAAACAGTGTCTTTACCATGTGCGCTCATAGTCTATGTGTCCGCTAGCTAACATAAACATAGTGTAGCTAACGTTAATGCTCTACGTTAGTCATGCTGTTGAAATGTCAAATGTTTAACCTATAGCAAAATTTGTCAGTTAAACAGAACTCCTTATCAAACAGACATACCTCACAAAAACCTTTTAGTTTGGGTCCTGCCGATATATTCATCAAACTGCACTGTGATGCCAACTTTTAGGGGCTTGCCTCCTTCTACAGAAATGCATCATGGGCGGTAGTGAGAAATGATGAAAGGTCAGGTGGAAATTTTCAGTTGACAGGTGAGGGTTTGAGTTAAAATTGCGAATGTGCTCATAGAAACAACTTTTGCCTGCATGAAGCAGCTTAATCTCACACTGACAGTGGGATCATTTCATTATTTTGATTAAATATGGTTCCCTTCTGTAGATGCTTTCCAACAGCCAATATACTACATTTTTGGAAAGAAAAAAATCTTAAGGTTTTATATAAACTGGTCAATTATCCATATGAGATTTTCACTCTAAGCCTATGATTATCAATAAATTTACCATTAAGAACTTCATTGAGTTTAAATGGACTTGATAGGTTGGGATCATCAACATGGACAAAAACAATCTCCCTAGTTATCATAAGGGGAGAAAACTCAAAACCATGATTCATCATGTTGAGAGTTAAAGAATCAGAGGTAGACTGGGGTTCACACTGGTTTATAGTGCAACATCGACACCCCCTGGCTAAGGAAAGCACTACATGAAAAGTAAAGAGGCTCAGACTTATTTCACTGATGACAGACATAGAGCCACAACTCAGTGGGTGACAATAAGGCTTTATTTGAGGATGTGTGGAGAAAATGACAGATGATACAGCTTTTTGTCAGAATTGAGCAACTACACAGTTCTACAGATTGCAGTTTGGCTGCATACATAATCAGAGTATCAGCACAAATGAGAATAAACAAGTAATCTTGCTACGTTTGCAAATCTATGGGGTGATCTTAAGTGTACCTTAGAGTACTATTTAACATGCAAGAGTACTTCACTTGTATATTCATCTAATTTGATTGGATTTATTTATCTATGGTGTGTTGTTCTCCAGAGTTTGATTACTGTTTCACTGCATCTAGTTACTTAAAGAACAAGTCATCTACGAAAAAAACATGCAGACATAAGTCAATTAAGTTCATGACAGTAACCTTACTGATTTGAAAGCAGGTTCTGGTGGGTCAAAATGACAAACCTTTTTTTCTATTGCACACCGAGGCTTTCTAGAGTATTCAGGGCCAAATACCACTGAAGAAAAGCAGAATTACGGAGTACAAATAAGGACAGAAGCAGGGATGTAAGACATATAGTACAGATGGAATGGGAAATGCATACGACTTTTTACTAAACACCTTGCGGGTGACCTTGACAGCAGTGATAAACAAAAGATCCCATAACACTGTGATGATTGAAACAGAGATTTTGAGAAGAAAGGCTACTATGATGGCCAAAGAGAAGGCTTAAAAATAATTGCTACTATTTCTTTGAGGCTTTGGATGCATGTCTGAATGCACTTTATGTCATCATAGGAACAAATGGCACTTCATTTTTTGTTGTGATTACACAGCTTTGCATTTACAGTGCTTGGATTTATTTGCACATTCCATCTGAAAATGAAATGTGAAATATGGTTGATAAAAAATTTGGCACAGAGTGGTAACAAGGCCACTATCTTTGAGCTAGACAGTAGTTAAGTGGCAATACAGAGCTGAAAACAACGGATCAAATGTAAAGATGTCTTTTCACAGTATCGTATTAGTTGTACAATCTGGTGTAGATCGAGAAAAACAAACATTTATTGCCCTCTGCATCAAAGTCCTTAAACAACATTTACCACAGGCACAGGGGCCCACAATGAAACTACAGATTATTTAAGCTCTTTTAATTGGAAAAGGAAGTTTTTTTGTGTTCAGCATCCCATATTGCAAATCAATTAGACACATAAAGGCACCCAGGCTATGGAGGGGAAGCAAATCAATCAAAAACTAAACTACAATAAGTCCCTCAAAGTACCACATCCTCACATTCTATTGTCCTCAATTATTTATCATGTTGTGCTGCAATAGGAAAAAAAAAATACAGCAATAAAAAAATAATGAAGGCAAGAGCCAGGTATGGACAGACCTGTAGCAGGAGAGCCAATCCCTGGAACTGAGCCTGCTCTGACTATGTACAGGTATGGAGGGTCTCTACTATGTGGCCATGCTTGAATGGACACAAGTCAGGCACATTCTGAACTCACCTGACATCAATCACCATTTATTCTCACCTCACCTCACCAACACTGGGTCATGGATCAGATATTAAACTCTTAAAAACAGATACTGCACTATATCAAGCAAGACATATGCTTTCTAATGTAAGCAAAACACACATTAACGCTAAAAAATGCCACTAGTTTCCTTCTAGCATGACCACATAGCGCCCCCTACATGTGGGGGTTGTGTAGGTGGACATGGACAATAAATATATAGTACATCTTTATATACAGTGAGATGGATGGGGGCACAGTGGCGGTTTAAGAGGGCTGCTCTCCTTTTTTTTTCCAGTGCGTCCTCCTGTCTTCTAGCAGACTGGTGCTGGCAGGACTTAGAGTACCCGGGATCTCTTGCTGGCCAGTGATCCGTGCTGAAACAAAAAAAGAGACAGGACAAAGTTAAATCCAGCTAATCATTAAGGCTGACTATTAATGCAGCCAAGTGAACAGTGGTGCCAGAAGTTAAAATGGTGTTTATGGAAAAACATGGAAATGCCTTCATCAAGCTTAGCATTGCAGATGGGGCTTCAGCCATGGTGAATCGACCTATTCAGATCTTTCACCACAGATGTAGCCAAAGGATCAGGGGTTTGAGGATTAGGTTTCTTTCTTTGGCTTACCTTAGCCTGCTTATAAAAGTGGGGGGCCAACTCAACCAACCAAGACGACTCAACAGCAGTCACATCACGCATGTAGTATTTTGCAGTCTGCAGCACTTCATTGAACACAACCCTGGAGAAGAGATAGAGAGGGAAATTTTAAGTTCTGAGTGTAATTCATAATGGCAATCCCGTTTATAATGGTTAAGCAGATAGAAAAAAGTGGTCATGCACAAATGTTTGGAGACTCTGGCCCTTCTCAGTGTGTGGAGACAAACACATGATGAGCCAGGACAAGGTCCAGCCACTCATCAACTGCTTGCACAGCACGCCAAATGCTAGAGCAGGCTGTAATTTGTGCAGTACAATACAATAAATATTTTCAAATGTAAGAACAGAACATTAACAACTGCGCTTTGAAATGGCAACTGTGGAAAACAGCCTGGTGTTCAAAAATCCATGACATCGTTTTATGGATGTCATCATTCTTGACAAATAAGCATCTTTATTGATATAACTGACTTTAATCAGAAGTTTATAGGAGAAGTGAATCTGCAAATGATCAACACAAAAGACAAAAGAGAACTGTTCCAAGGAAAGATAGGCTATACAAACTGAATAAGGTCAAACTCTTTATTAGCTGCTCTTTGATAAAATCACACTCAAGGCACACTAGTGTTCAGCTGTCCATGTGAAGGATGAGGCTACAGTGACATTTATACTGGACTTATCCAGTGTGCATACGAGGCTTCTGGCTCATTATTATACCGTGAATTTTTAATAGCTAAACGAGGCTTGGGTGTGTTTTAGGGGAAGTGTGGAATTTAAACAATAATCACTTAAGTTCTGCATTTATGAAAGACTGTTTTTATAGCATTTCTTTATCAATGGACAGTTTAGGAACAGCATAGAGAGACAAAGGTCCTGAGCCAGATTCAAACCTGGGACATTACAGTTGGCTGGCCTGTGCTTTAGCCAATCTGACTCAACAGGCCAATATCCCTTTGGGTGAATAAATACACTGATTTAATGATTGATTTATCTGATACCAGTAATCAGTTGTAAAATCATACCTCTGTCTAGTCTCTTAATACCATAAGATAAAAGAACAAAAGTAGCTAAAGAAAACCACAAGTTTTGTACACTATATCCCAATGCTAAAATATATCTGCTATATAGTATGGAACATATTATATGAAACCTACTGACCATTTTGGAGGTTTCTCTCCATACAGCACAGAGTTGGGGTGGATATGAAGCTCACGGTCGTCTCGTAAAGTCCTAGGATAGCAAGAGAGTGTGACACATTATTTGAAAGTGTAAGAACACACAAATCACATTCTTTGCTGGAGAAAGAAGAATAATATTACAACAGAGGACCGATGAATATCCAACAGCGCCCTCACCTGTAGGATCCTGAATGGTGAATGCGAGCTGCATTGGCAAAGAATCCAGATGCAATGCACCTCAGGATCACATCGGGGTCACCTGAACAGCAAGAAAGTAGCAATGAACATGTCAAAGCTGCATGCAGAAAGTTGCCTACATTTATAATAAAAAAGAAAAGAAAAGAAAAGATACCACTAGGGAACCTAACAGCTTGGTTCAAACATGTCTTTGGCCAATCAGATTGCTTGGCTATCATTTACACATACTTACCTTCACTGGAGGTCCGCGGCACCTTGAACTTGTTCATGAGACGTCGGAGCTGCTCTCGTACAGTCATGGCCCGCAAGAGACCTTTGTAATTGAGGAAGTGTTCCTGGCACCATTGGGAGCTCTTCTGGTGCTGGAGGGGGATGAGGGAAGAGTGTAAATTCCTGACTGGTGGAAAATTCAATTCATCCCTGACTTTTGCGAACACAACGACCGAACTTTTAGAACACAAACCTTGATGAATGCTTCATACACATTCAGCATGGTGAGATGGTCTCCCTCAGCGACAGCAAACTTCCTGTGCTCCCGGGCCTACGGGGTGAGAAAGCAAATACTGCAGAAATGGAACACTGACAAAAAAAAACAACATTTCTATATCAGACTCAACACAATTCTTTTCACTCACAGCAGCTTTCTTTTGATTGGGCGGCACAACAAATATGTTCTGAATCTGCATCATTGCTGCTATGGTAACAATCTCTTTGGAGCAGCCAAAATTCCCTGACTCGAGAAGCATCTTTGCAAACATGGGGCTGAGAGGAAACTCTGCCATCCGCACACCCATGGGATCAGTCAGACGGCCATATTGATCCAGACCTGCCAACACACACACACACACACACACACACCAGTCACATTGGAAAAGTGTTTTACAATGAAATGCATTGTTTTTTGTGCTGCTCCATTGATCTACGAAAGAAAAATTCGGGCTTCACTTGCCCTCCACCACAGGAAGGGCAAAGCAAAAGTCCCACTACAAAAGAGCTGGCAAGAATTTATTGCTTTGTCCTGGGACAATTCAGCAGGGCCAATCCTTGAAAACACAGATTATGGAACCCGGGTCTTCCAGTGTGAAAGAAGGCCTCCCTACGTACTTTGCCACTTTACTGCCCACCTTGTTTCTTACCTCCCAGAGCATAGAGTAGCTCCAAAGCCTGAACCATGGTCTGAGCTGGAGGGGGCTGCAAAATTTGAATAGAGCAGATTATACCATAAATCCAGTGATTCATGATTTGCACTCAAAAGAAAAGCTTGAATCAACTAAAAGTCTGGTGCACTAAGCAGGTATTTTCATATTTTCAGAAGCACAAACAGAACGACTGTGTTCATTTCACAGTTTCAATAAAATGCTCCCTGCAAGCCATTCTAGCTAATTGAAATGTAGGGTACAATTGCTTTCACAGCGGGTGAGGACGTCACAGCCGCCCAGTGGATGCAGAGTGAGTTACTCACAGAGAGGAAGCTGAATCGCAGCACGTTGTCAATGCCTAGAGCTTTGAGCTGCAGGATGACAGGGGCCAAATTGGTGCGCTGCATCTCTGGCACAGTAGAGGCAGGCAGTTTCTCAAAGTCCTCCTCTGATGAAAGGCAGAGAGGCAGCAAGGAAAAGGGGGGG
>OMLF01026276.1:14002-24856 GCA_900302615.1 Holocentrus rufus | reverse complement strand
TTGGTGGTAAAAATGAACCAAGAACAACCTGATGGATAACCTGTTGAATACGTGACCAGCTATATAACTTTAATTAATGTCAGTGTGGGTGCCTCTAGAGGTTCAGCATGCCTGTCAACGTTATTGTCTATGATCCTGCTTTTCAAGCCATATATAAGTTTCGAAAAGCACACACATGCATAAACATGACACACACTTCACACAGATACACACTTCATTTTAGAATTCAATAACGTCCTAAATGAATCCATGGAGACCTTTGGATGTAAAATTACAGCAGACTGACCATTTTTCAAATCTGTCAATAGCCACAATTTTCACAATAAGCCATTTGCGATAGGCATGATAGGCCTTGTAATGGTAGTGTATTGCAAGGCTCTGGGACCATTTGAATACCAAAAATAAGTATGTGGGTCATGTGGAGAACAAGTCAAGCTGGATTGATGACTGAAGTGTATTCATGCTGTTCCGCCTTTCTGTACGTTGGTTTGGAATTCCACACCTCAGACGTCAGAGAGATCCAAGGGAAGCATCAAAGTAGATATAGATCAGACACATACACACACACACACACACACACCTTTTCTTCCGCTCCCTCTCTTGGTTCATTATATCTCAGACAATATTAGTGGATATACTGAGCTTTAAATATTGAAACAAACCATGTATTACATATTGCATTGATACATTTGTATTCATTAAACAAGAGGTGCTTTCATACCCCTCAATATTATCAACTAATATGACTCAACTCTGCCTGTGTACATATGGACAGAGAGACAGACAGAGTAGAAGAAGACGATGGCAGATTCAGGCTGAGATGAAGCTTTCTCACCTGAAAGGATAGGCAAAGTCAATGGCGATGCTGAGGTTGCTGCTGGCCTTCTCCATGCAGTCCACACTAACCCGCAGCTGCCCAGTGTAGCCCCCACATGTTGCAAATGCAAAGATGGCAAAGAGCTGCAGGGGCACATAAAGAAAGATGTTTTTAGTGTCTATCCTTACTAGGTTAAGCAATGTTTACTGAACTGAACTGAAACAGTTCTGTTTTCATATGGTTAATTGAAGCATTTATTCCAAAACACGGTTGTATTTTCACCTTATGCAGACATAAACTTCATATTTCACAACACACACACACACTTGCATATGTGCAATGCATAGCCAAACACACAAATAATCAGTTTCAACTGCACCAGTGAGTGGCGTGAGCATCACTTTTTCTGAAAACACTGTCATACATACCAGGAACACAGACTACCTCCACAACTTTCTTCCACAGTCTCTCTGTATCTATTTTCAACATACTGTTCCTACCGAAAGGACCTATGTGAGAATGGGAGCATCAGCTCTAATGAAATGCATTAGTGGAGCCCTGAGAACAGAATTGGCTCTTGCTTGGATGTTAGGGAATTTGCTAGCTTGCCTGTGGTGCAGATATTGAGCAGGCCATTCAGCAATAGGTAGAAGCAAGCAGATGAAGAGACCGGCTCTGGCAACCAGTGGGAATGAGATTTTTTTTTCTCTCTCTAAATGTGATTACCGCCCAGACTATGAGTCAGGTGTCAGTGCTCCATTATAAAGCAAATAGATGTATAGGGAGTATTATTCTCAGTGGTATTGCTGAAATGGCACAAACACGTGGCATATAAATGGAAACAGATGCTAACCTGTTCAACTTTTTATGAGACTGTGGCTTGTATCCCACACAATAAATGCACAGGTTCAAAGGTAAGCACAGCAGACTTGGTAAAAGTAAAGGCAGAGACACATTGATAATAAAAGGACACAGTGGACCCTGTCAGTTTACAATGGGAAAAACTGAAACGCTAAAGATGACTGCATCATCAACATAAGACATCAGCCAATCACACTTTCAGATTTTGTGTAGCCGCACCATTTTGATTTTTACAACAGATCCAACGGACAAAAATGCTGCAGTCCAGACAAGCCCAGGCAAGACAACATGTACATTTGACTTTAAAACAGTCTCTATGGTTTGACTATGTGCCTGACGTGGGTGTTTACTGTTACCACACACAAGGACAGTCACAATGTAGAATGTCATAATCTTGTTGTTTCTTGGGGCTGTGGATAGCACATGTGCACCAGCCTCTGTGAGGGAAAAAATTAAAATTTTCTTTGGCACTAATGTCCTTCAGAACAAATGTTATGACTCCATGTTGTTTACAATTTTACAGTGTCCTTAAATATGACAAGCAAATGAAAATACATACACCAGAACCTGGTGTTTATGGAGGCATCTCCCCATTCAAAGAGATGGTGCTCTGGTCTTGTTGAGTGTGATCCTTTACTGCCTGGGGGCGGTTCAACGATGACGCCCACGTGCACCGTCCCCTTTTATCATCAAACTGTCCCTGATAAAGGCCAAAGACTGGCTTCCCTATACGTTAACTTAAGCACCACAAATATTTGCTTTTAATTAATTAATTAATCATACCCTGTTCATTGAAGACATGGTCACCAAAGAATGGATTTAAAATTGTAGAATCCAATTTGAGAAAGTATTTTGTAGCATTCCAATATCTTTCAATACCTTTTGAAACCGATAATCAACACAGATGAGAATTATATTGTGTTGGCAGCACAATTTTATAAGCATAATCTTATTTTAAAATGCAGCAATGACTAAAATTCAGCATGGAACAAATTCAGAGTTCTAGAATAAAGCAGAACTCTGAATAAACTAAAATAAACTAGAACATGAGCTAGAAATTTAGCATGATGTAATAACTCGATTGACATGTTGCAGTGATTCTGCACTTGGGAAATACATAGTGAAATCTGAGCCAAAGCAATGATAAAGAACCACCACTGGTGAGTTTTGATACCAGACCCTGGTAGTGAGCATGTATAACAAGCAATCTGACCACCACTGCTCCTTGCTGACAGGCATTCTCAACAATTTCTCAACTGTGAAGCCAATTTAACACCAACTGACTGCATTTTGGCCACATCAGCACCTGGGCTACAATAGCTGCAGTGACACTGATATCCTGGCAATGAGGCAGTCATCACTGACAGTCATGGGCTAAACTGGGGCTGATTTAGAGAGGACGGGGTCACACACAGACCAGCAAAATATATTTCTTTCTTTCCTTTTCTTTTTTATTACTTATCTGATGGCATCTAACAATGACTTCATCACCACACTGATTGACAGAGGAAATTCCTGTTCTTCATAAAGCATTCGCTCCATTTGAAATTGGCCTTACAATACAAACACTGAGTCTTTCTCTCCTGAAAGTATGAACACAGAGACAAAGGAAATACTGAACTCTGGAGAATTAATTTGTGCATGCACAGATACACGCAATCAGGCTGAGAAAAAAATAGATGAGAGAGAAAGTACAAGAACAAAGCATGTGAAATAGATGAAATTCAACAGATGAAATGAAATATTAAATATGACATAAAACAGAGCTACACTAGAGCTGGGGGAGCGACGGATGCTTGTGATCACATTCAAGTTACCTCAGCTCTGATGTAACTTTAACATGAAGCATATAAATTCTTTAACCTCATGACTATAAACATAATATAAGTTTATTATGTTTATATGATTTTGACCATAATACTGTGTGCAAACCTTGGACTTACAGTGCTCATCACATAACAAATTGATATTATATTCATATACTGTGACCTTATTATAAAGTTATAATAAAGGTTTGCATAAAATGATGAAAATAACACAACAATGTTTCCTGATCACATGATAATCTACATATTGAAACACATTTGGAAGTACAACTATCTACAATCTTTAACCATGACACACAGATGACTCCTATAGATCCAGCATAAAAAAATGTAACTTACCGGAGCAAATATAACCATACACATTGAAGAAGGGAAGATCTAATCCAGCTTTGTTACACTAGAGCTTCCAGAGGCATTCTGATAACAAAACTGACTAGAAGAGGCTGCCTGAGGAAAGCACAGGAGTGTGTGTTTGTGTTTGTGTGTGAGTTTGAGTTCCTGCTTGTCTCTATCTTGTGTCTCTCCATCCCTCTTGCCATTCTCTACCTCTAGTTCAGTCATCATATAATGAAGTAAAGAGAAAAAAAGAGAAGAGAATGGAAGAGGGAGGGTCATGAGGAGAGAGGAGGAAGCCAGAGGTAGAGAGAGGTAAAGAAAGAAATAGAAAGAGAGAGAGAAATTAACTGCATAATGCATAAATATCTACAAGTGACAGTTTTTTTAGTGTCTTTTATACTTTAACAACTGTATTTTCAAGACATCTTTGCTCACGTGGACCATTTGCATGCATCATCACCCTATTCCATCTGGTTTATTAAACTACAGTTTATTTTTATTTATTTGTTTATTTATCTGTTTGTTTGCTCTGACATTTTGCCGACACTACAGCACAATGCACACAACAGCAGAATAACCTAAAATTCCTAAATTTCCAATATTATAAGAAATAGTCATTTGTGCAAGTAGTTAAAACAATAACTTGCAAATAATACAGGGAACAAATATTCCTACGTCCATCACAAATTCATATATAAAGAACAACCAAGAAAGGAATAAAACCCTGAGAGAAATATCTTCTTTTTTATAACTTTGCAATTGGAGAAAAGTTGAGTTTTGATTGAGCAGTAATCGAGTCACTGCAGGAATGGGAATGCACACTTCCCAGTTGTAGCAGAGCGGGGGGGACAGACTGGGGTTAAGGTGGGACCACAACTTGGATAAATGGGGATACAGCCACCTTAGCAGCCTTTAATGCCAGTTCCACCACCAGCACCAGGATTTTGAGTTTGATGCGAATAGCCAAAACCCAAAGAATAGGCCAGGACATGACTCACATAACTATATTGATCCATTTTCATGAGCCTGGGTCTGCGAGGCTGGCCACATCTCCAGCTGAAAATGTTAATAAAGAACCTTTAATGTACAGAATACAAACATTGCACACTTGCTATTACAGCGAGGAATTTAGGAATGAAACAGCCTCCTATAACAAACTGTGAATATGCTATATGACTCCAAAAAGGATCAACTTGACATTATTTAGGAAAGAATTTGCACTGAATAATCAACTCACAACACCAGACCATTCTGAATAAGAGACAATAGAAACTCAACAAGAATTTCAAAATGATTCACAGAGCACACCACTGACACCAGACTAATGAAGTACTTATTCACTCGAGCTTAACCTGGTTTATAGAGTGATCAGCACTGTACCACCTTTGATTAAAGCCTTAGTCACTGACTAATGAGAATGTGCCCCATAGGCTGTCATTAGATGCAATTTATGTGGGTGATACTGTTCAAGGGCGACACACTGCTGCTAATCTTTTTGTCGGCATGCCCAGCCTTCTGATCTCTGCTGATACTAATGTAATGTCAGTATGTTTGTTATAATGAAATGAATGACTAATCGGTCCCTGAGACAGCACAGCAGCTGATTAAAAACATGGCTGTGATATTTGATTGCAGAACAGGAAGTCACAACTTGACTCATTATGGAGACAATATAATGCAGCTTCATTCATTGTAAGTTGCAGATCAACTCACAGTCCAAATACAAATACAACTAGAACATAGCAGGGTGCAGATCTCTGCCAGCCGTGTGTGGGGACACATTATCTGAATAAAGTAGATAGTTGTCATTGCTTTGGGCCACAACTCGTTGTAAAGAGGGTGAGAGGGGTTTTCCATGATGGCTTTGATCTTTTCCCTCATTCAAAGACCTGAGAAGATGAGGCAAATTAGTTCGCTGACGTATGAAACAATAACGGCTGTTTTACACTTCATTTTTTACAGTGGTGAAGCATCAGGTTATTGAAACTATTTTAACCCCTGCTACATCAGCCTGTGACACTTTTTACTGTGTTGTTCTCCCATGTGTCTGCTCTGTACTCTGTTGACCTTCTTCATCAGCAGTGTTTTATATATATATAATTCCCAGTAATAATCTATTAGGCAGATAGGCCCCGTAGGGTGTAAGAGACAGAAAGAGTGAGCTAGACAGTGAATATATTGAGAGAACAGTGTAACAAACCAGTGGGGAGAGAGCAGCACCTGGTCGAGTGAGCTAGACAATGAATGAAGTGAGGGCGGGGAAGTAGCATTTTTCAAAGTTTTTGAATCATTGCAACCACAAGAGGTTCTTCCTCATACAGGCATAACAGTGCACAAACATTTTTAGGCTGAATTTTAGACTGCGGAGGGAGATATTCAAATATATTTGGCCAAAAAAGAAAGTATTCTAATAAGCTTCCACCACCCACAAATAACGATTGTTCTAGGAGAAACACAGCATTACAAACAATTTCAAACAGTCTGACATTTCAATTTTACTGAACCATTTGTGGTGCCACTGATCAAATGCGTCCAACAATTACCCTTCTCAATTACTCCTAATATCTGTACTGGGTTCTGTTGTGTTTCCTATAATTCGTGCCTCTGCTGTCTACACCCACCCACCTACACACACACACACACAAACACAAAGGTAACAGTTGGCATCTGTCATATTATATATCTAATGCTCATACCACAAGTGATGACTGGCTTATTTGACAGACAGTTTATGAAGCACAGTTGATGTTTTATCAAAACAGTACTCCGCTCTGTAAACCCAAAGATTACGAGGCTGCATTTTATTGGACTGAGTTAGTGAGTTATTTGCAGTATTTCCCTACACTCTCCTCCTACATGCACACAATGCTTATGATTAAAGAAATGTGCAAGTCGTTGCCTCTCCTGCCCACTCCAATAACACGCTGGCCAAAAGAGACATCATTACCGGGCTGTATGCAGGTGTAGGTGCTGAGAAATTTGTTGATTGCTTTGCCTGCCTCATTTGACAAAGAGAAGGATGATTAGTTGAGTGTAGCTGCAGCTCAGTTTTTTAAGCAACTCCATTTTTTTTTTCTGGAAACATACGTCTGCTGCATCTGAGAGCAAACCAGGAAGGAGTTCAGGTTTGGTCAATCTTTAATGAAACAGCTCTTTGTTGTTGGACAGGTGAAGGAAATGAACAAAACTGTAGACAAGGAACCAGGAAAAGAGCGGTGGAATTGGCTACACTGGCTACAATAATGCCAACAGTGTTTCATGAATGCATGGCCACCCCAAATGGCTGAGGATTAAATGAAAAGACAGACTGATGTGGATCAAGGTGACATTTTTGAATGCAAGAGGCTTTTTTTGGTTTTGGGGTTTAGTTACTCTTTAAGTTGTTGGAAAATCTTTGGCGAGGGAGCTGTGCTTCTGGTCAGAGGAAGGTGGGATTCAAAAGAGGCTGTCATAGCGAGGAGGCGACAAAGCCACAAGTGACAGCGGGGTTGTAAATAATGTACTGTTTTGCACTTCCAAGGCGAATTTCCCCATGGGGAAGTTTCAGTTTCTGCAAGACTCTGAGTTAGACTAGTTTTGTTTTCATAGAAAAGGAAGGTGGTGGGTGATCGGAGACTGTGCACAGCTAGAAATCACTGTGCAGCCAAACATAATTGCATATTTGCTCACCTGAAATACTTCCAAAAGTAAACCTGACATCATCAGCTATATTAAGGTAATGAGTCAGTGTCAGCTTTATTGGCCAAGTTTGCTTATGCATACAAGGAAATTGACTTGGGCGTACAGTGGCCAAATGCTGTAGTCAAATTCCTTGTATGTATAAGCACACTTGATATTGATATTTTATTTTAACAATTACTGTCATGTTTTTTTCTGCCCATATAATAATAATAAAAAATGCTAGAGGTGTGAATCTTTGTTTTAATATCCACTCATTTTAATTCATGATTCAATAGTTGGCAATTCAACTTAAGAAAAAAAAAAGTTTTTGGAAAGATTCATCTCAATTCAAGTTTGTAAACCATGGTTTGAGTCAACAATTTGAATCAGCATTTTTGGCCAAAATCCATGAATAAACACACTCAGTAATGCGTCATTCAGAATTAGAATCCTGGATGACTCAATTCAAAGTATTTCATGTTGATTCAGGTCAAAGTTCATTCCTTCATATTTCTTTTAGCAGATCGATTCAGCTGAATCAGTAGAATTTATAATCAATGTATTGATTCAATGAATGAATCATTACACTCTTATAAATTAACAAACCTTTTAATTGCTCTGTTCAATTCAGTTCAGACTCCTTACTTCTGATGATGCTGGTAGTTTTAAGTAAACATAAGGAAACATGAACACGCAATGCGCATATAGCGATCACTTGTAACCACAAAACCTACACACACACACACACACACACACACACACAAACATGCACACAGACTCATTTCCTCTCTTTGCCTTAATCACTCTCTCTCTCTCTCTCTCAGCCCAGTTTTCCATATAAAGCTCCAATAGCCTCCAGAGCTCTCAGAACCATGATCACCATAATCAGAGCTGACGCCTGGTTAGCATGAGCCTCCACACTCCCATATTACAGGCAGCTGTACATGCAGCTTGCCAACAGCAGGAGGAGAGATGTGTCTTTGGTTGTGAATGGCCCTCAGCCTCTGGAGAGCTTTATTCATTGTAGCTAAGCATTATCAGATTGTTCAGCCTGACCACACACACTCATCCTGGTGGGAATATGTGTGAACGTGTTCTTGAAGTGTGAGGAGGTGAAGTGTGTGTGTGTGTGTGTGTGTGTGTGTGTGTGTATGGGCGCGTTTCCATCACAAACAGAGTAGCCTTTGCTAAATATGAGCCAGGAAAGTGGTGATGTAACAACTCTAGTTACTGATAAACTCAATTTATGAGGATCTGTGTCTCTGAGGAATATGGCCCACATTTTGGAGAAAATTATTCATTTCACAACTGGGTAAACTACAACTGTACATGCTCTCAAGCTCAACTGAGTACACACACACACACACACACACACACACACACACACACACACACACACACACAGCGAAACGATACCTAACGTAAGTTTCTATTTCCTGCAGACTCCTCCCTCCCGATATCACAATACTGTATCATCTTACATTCCTCTCAGATTTTCCTTCATGAATCTGTGTCTGGCTGAAATGATCTTTTCATGCATTTTTTTTTTATTATTTGAAGAGATAATATCTATAAAATTTTCAGACAAATTAATCATTGAAACCCCCATGTTACCATGGAAACATGCCCCCTGCTTAAGCAGAACAATGAGTTTTAATTCCACGCTAATACAAGTTCGATATCAGCCATACAAAAATGACACGCTCACTTCCCCTGGCTTTGGGATTCACATAATTGCGAGTGAAAATGTATATATTTCTATTTCTGGAATACTGCAAGGATATCGTGTATCAAAGAGGGAATTTATGCTTTGAAAGAAACCACAGCTTTATCAGGACTCACCAAGTGGCACAGCATATCAGATTGACCAGGAGGAAAGATGCAGGACGTATGAAGGAAGAGCTCTATCTTTCCATTCGGTTTGCATTTCAAAAGGGACGATATTTTCTCCTCTGGTAAGTTTTGGATTTGACTGATTGCTGCTGGCCATTTGTGGAGCAAGTGCCATCACATCTGTCTACTCATTGGCCTGTTCTGTGGTAATCACTGCTTCTCAGTGGGCATGATAAACCATTTCTCTGTTCACTGACCTTATTAAACACTACATTAGGCCTGACCATATTAATGACGAGGTGAAGCCCTTTTAGCACACAACAGACTGTGACTCTATCCATAGAATGTAATGAAAAACAGGAAATGCTTTCAGTTTTTGGCCAAACTAGCTGCCTGAAATGTTACAGAACTGCAATACTGTATCTGTTTCCTAACAAAACTTTATTGAAAATCTGTTAAAGCATTTTGGAAAAATCTTGCTCCCTAAAATTCATAAGTGCATATTTCAAAAACAGATGACTTTAATTTAAAAAATACTATTTGGTAAGCCATGGTTTCAATATGAGCTGTCACCCAGCTCTTGTCTGCCACTTGCTCTTGTCCTTTTCCAGGAACAAGACAACTGCTATCTGAGAGTCACCTCTGAATCCATAACATCAGCATGCCACGGCTTGGACACGGGGATAATCACAGGATGCACCATTTAAGCGATCCTGTTCCCCTTGGCCATGAACATGCTGGTTAAGTCAGCAGTAGTGGAGTGTAGAGGTCCCCTGACCAAGTCTGGAGACCGTCAGCCCCCCATCAGAGCCTTCATGGACAATGACAACAACTTCGGTGCCTGGATGCAGATGGATCCTCCAAGGCCTTGAGGGACTCACCACATGGGTGCAAATGCTCTTCTAGGCAAGAAAATCAAATATGAAAGAGAGGTCAGTCATTTCTTCCACAAGTGGCTGGGCCTGACACAAAGCCTGAGCAGCATCACCTTATACAGCCAGAAGAACAAACTACTATTCCCATTCAGCAGGCGGACTGAGGAGTTCATGGTAACCTGTGCAAGAGAGGTGCTGCAATACCAGACCAGGCAATGTCATGACTGCGACACAGTGTCCTTGTTGGATCAGTGGTGGTTGGACATGCAGAGCTGGGCAGCATTCCAAGAACTTGCTAAGACAAAACCAGAAGCATCACTTGGTACAACAGGAGGTGCAAACAGGAGTGGAGGAAGTTTGCTCCAGCAGGATGGCGGGGATGCAGCAGAAGGGCTCGCGGACCAGATGGGAGCAAGCTTTGGAAAGAAAGATCTCATGGCCCGAGCTCTGGTAGGCAGAGCCGCTCAGGATTAAGTTTTTGATCCAGTCAGTGTGCGACGTTCTTCCCAGCCTGACCAACCTGTATGGCTGGAGGTTGGCTGAGACTCCAGCATGCCCCCTGTGTCAGAGAAGAGGATCACTTGAACACATCCTCAGCTGTTGCCTGAAGGCTCTGAGATGCTATCGCTGGCGTCATGACCAGGTC
>OMLF01026276.1:0-11168 GCA_900302615.1 Holocentrus rufus | reverse complement strand
GGGGCCTGGGTGCAGGAATGAAGACCGTCTGCAATGTAAACAAAGCTCTTAAACGTCTCCCGGTATGCCCTCTTCTCCACTGACCTACATGGGATTGAAGAGCACAGCACTTGCGTAAAGGCACATGTTTAGGACCGTGAACTGTTCTCAAATGCATGTAAGGTAGATTTAAAGCAAACACATGAAAAATTAAGGCTCATTGCTGACTGCAGACTCAGGTAAATGGATACTGAAATGATTGCGGGGCTGCGGTCTGAGTTTGGGATGAGGCCGGGATGGAGACATGAATGAGGACTGTGGGGAAGAGGAGGAGGCTAGCTGGCTGGCCGGAGATTATGAAACTGATCCACTGGCTTCAGGCTTGACCACCAGCACTCAGACCTACAGTCCAGTACATCGTGGAGGACAGGGAAACAGGGTGAACAAACGGGCAGAGGAAAAGGGAGCAGTAAGACGATGAAGATGGCAGAGGGAATCGATAGATAGATCGATAGATAACAAACATTAATTGATGATGGCATGCCAAAATAAAGAACATTCACTGTGAGAGAAAAAAATGCAGAGGAGAAAAAGAAAAAAAGTAGAGGCACTGAGCAGACGGAACAAACGAAGGAGCGTAGATAGGAGGATGTGATAAGTGCGGCAGAGGAAGCGGTGGAGGTAGAGCTGAGAGGGGAGGTGAGGATCACGTTAAGTGGCAGACAAGCTCAAAAGGTGCATTCACTGATGAGCTACACTTGACATTTTCGCAAAAAACTCCCCACAGATGCCACACACACGCCGTCCACCTGCTCTATTCAACTTGATAGGAATCGTTGCGGTGTCAAGTGCCTGCCTCAGGAGGAGAGAAACGCCTCAAATGTTCAGCCCCTCTCCCTGCCTGACTGGAAGGAACAAAATCTGGGGCACTCTTTATGAAGACAGAAAGGAAGACATAGATAGAGAGGGAGAGGGTGAGACAGACAGACTGAGAAAGAGAGGCCTATCTCATTAAATTTGCTTATCCTCCACTATAATTACCAGAATTGAAGACGCAATATACTTACTCTGTTAGAGTTGAATTGCCCTGAAAGCTGTAGCATGCAACTGTTTGGAGCTGTGTGGCTTGGATAGGGAGCAAACAAGGATGTCAGGGCATATGCAGGTTTCAGAACGGCAGACTGAAGACTTCTGAGGACATTTACAACGCTACAAGGAACTGAATTTAAGGCAAACTTTAGATATAAAAACAAAAATAAAATGTTGGCACAACTAGTCTATTTCTGACTGGACGTAGATAATGAAATTTCCAAAACTACAAATTATAGCTTTTTATTGTTATTGGTTCCAACTGTGATTAGTGAAGCGGATATGATGGTGGGAGAAAAAATCATGTGTTTTGTATTTTGTGCCATTTACAAAATGACAGAAACCTGTCATTTTGTTGTAGGAAAAAAAACAAACAAATATAAAACCTCTTTCAACACTTTTCAGACTTCTAAACATGCTGGACATGTGTAGATATGACAAGCTGATTTCAAACGCTGCTGAGGCACACCTGCTTTCACATTTCCTGTGAGCATGTGGTTCTACAGACACACACACACACACACTCACTCACTCACACAAACACGCATGCACACACACAAGGCTGTCAATCAAAGGCATGTTTATCTCTCATTACCCACTCTAATTTAGAGGTTTCACACTGTCTGTGTATGTTTTCATGTCTGTTGTGTTTTTGTATTTGCATTTGTGTATGCATGCATGCATGTGTATGTATGTATCTATATACGTTTACATGTGCATGCTTGTGTGTGTGCATGACTGCATGTGTCCTAAAGGATATCTGTAACCTCCCCATGCATGTACGTGTGTATCTGTGTATGTTTAAGGACATGAATGTGTGCATGCATGTGTGCATGTGTGTGTAAATGTGCACGTACGCCTATGTATGTGTGTGTGTGGGGTAAAAATATCCCTCTCCCTCCACTCAGGCAGAAGCATTAGCCACAATCCACACACACAGTGTCTCTCTTGCTCCCACTGCTACGCTCCGCCAGCGTGCTAACACGAGCAATTTTACGCCAGCTAGTTAAGTACAAAACAAAACGGCAAGCACATATCAGAAACAGCAGCACAGCCAGGGCCAGCAGACAGATGCACACTTGAACTGGAGGTTGGCAAAACACTGATGAAGCTATCATTTAAGCTCTATAAATTGCTGTTGTTATTTGAAAACCTCATAGCTCCAATTTTTGGGTGATTTCTCTGTTTTTACTTCAAGTGAGAGGTTTCATGACCTTTTGTGAGCTGGGAAAAGTCCACTTTCCTCGAGTATATAAAACGCTTTCAAGCCACATTGCACAAGCTCAAAAATGGAAGGGGATCACGCTAAAATCAAGACTGTTTTTCTTAGTACCAGAAAAGTTGACATTTTGGAAGATTACACTTGACGATTGATGATAGGTTACTTTCATGTTACATGAAATAGACTGGACAAGAATGGAGGAAAGACAGAATAGAGTAAAAGAAACAGCCACAGCCAGTTACACCTGTAATAACACAAAACAGATTTTTCCACTACTCGTTGCGCAGATGTGAATCACTGAAGGTAATCCTCCAGTGATATGGATCTTGGTTGCTATATTAGTCAGAAAAATCCGACTTCACTGACTATATTACGAGCTTCACAAAGGAACTACAACCACGGGCGTTCATGTGAAAGCAGTCTGATCCTCGCTTCGGCAGCAGCAGCACAGAGCGAAATCAGAAGCTCATTTAGTGGCGGCTGATCCCTCCCTGCACGGGGAGCGCTTTGTGCCCCGGATAGTCCAGATTCATCTTCCCCTCTATCTCTCCGCTTTCCCTCTCTGTAAGCTTGACTGACCACAAGCAGGCAGAAAATCTCCATTTATTTTTGTAACAGTGTCTCTTCTTGGTGCTCCTCTTCTCCCCGTGGGGTTTCCATGGCTACTTGGTCAGGTGACCTCGCTGGAGCCTGGCCCCTGTGCCCTGCGGTGACTTTCACTGCACTTACTGAGCTGGGGCCACCCAACGGGAATGTAATGCAACCCCACTGTTTGTGCAGCCTATGTGTGTGTGTATGTCTGGGTTTGTGTGTGTGTGTGTGTGTGAGTGTGTGTCAGTTATGTGAGGACCAAACGTCCTCACTGAAGAATAGAAAGATGAAGAAAATCCTCCACAGTGAGGACAGTTCATCAGTCAGGTGCACCATGCAAAACTGCAGAGGGCTCATTCAAGTGAGGCCCCTGTAGACTCAACGGACATAAAACATAGAATAAGCACGTAATTTCATGGTTGAGTCTACATGGTTCTCATAGCCTGAGACTTGCTGATAAATTATGTGCTTGTTCTATCTTTTTGTGAGTTGAGTCTGAAGGGTCCTCACTTACATAGTGCACCTTTAAGTGTCCAGATTGAGAGTGGGGTTAAGGTAGGGGGAGGAATTAGGGTTAAGGTTAATGTAAATATTAATATCAGACATGTGAAAGTGAGGGTTCAAAATTAGGATTATGTGTATATTTGAAACGGATATGGTACAAACAATGAATCCTAAAATGTATTTACACTTACACTTACAAAAAAATTGCATTCAGTAAAAATAACCAAAAATTGTCCTGAAATCCATTGTTTCTTGACCATGCACACAAAAACATGAAAACTAAATATTTCCCATACATTTTTTTTTTTTAGTTTAGTTACTTTTCCAAGCACATAGCCAAGACCGTGAAGCATTCAGCCTTCCTATATGACTTTGAGCTCCGAGTTTTCATCTTAGCTTACTGTGACATGGGTGTGTACTAATATAAACACGCCTGTGTGTCTGTTACTATTCTACCACTTCTTATCTGTGTATGTCTACATAATGTCTCTGTGCCTGTTTTCCTACGCGTATGTGTGTGTGTGTGTGATGTCTTGTTTGACCAGACGTCCGGCCATGTCCACCAACAGGAGAAGACAGGCTAACCTTTCCTGTCTGAGTCACAGATGGCAAACCATCGTCTCAGGGTTGGGAGGGAGGCAGAAGCCCAACTCGAACCTGACAGGTCAGCAAAGGCCACGTCAGACCCAGGAGCTCATCAGCTAACACAATTCAAGCATACCTTCAGACCAGACCAATACTGGAAATGTGGCTCAGATACTGGTGTGGTGAAAATGATAACATTTGAGGAGGTAAAAAATATCCTTTATAGTAAAAAAAAAAAATACATACCAGAAATTATCATTATAGTTTTCTCGTTATCCAAAATGACTATCAAACACTCCAGGCCTGGTGGTGGTTTCAGCAGAATGATTTTGTCTCAGATTAAAAACTTATGCAAACATGAACGCCCTTGACATGACGATATGTTTAAATTTCCACTTAAAGTTGCACTGTGTAGTTTTCAGAGAAAATTGTTTATATTTGCAAAGCCTGCTGCTATGATGTATTTCTTTGAATAAGTATCTAATTTCATCGTCTGGCCCTGCAATTGTAAACAACAATAGTTAAATGGTTACTTTTCCCTGAGCATACGTATCTCCAAAAACTACACAGTGCATCTTTGTCCATAATTCTGTTAATCCCACATTTAATCCCACATTAATTATGTGATGCTGCTGCTCTCATACACACCCTGTAGCTGTGACCTTAGTGTCAGATCCAAAATCCTAGATTGTGTTGATATGGCTGAGGCACAATCACAATGGAATTAAAATGTTTGTAATTGCCAGAGCAGCATCTATGCATAATAATGCTGTTATGTGAATTCATTTTTTCTTTGGGCCCTTGCTGAAATGCTTTTGGAGGTAACATTTATTGGCCAGTTGATGGGCTGTAAGTCACCAGTCCTGCTGGGATTATTTTTCAATTGCATTATAAGAATGTTTTATCTAGTTCACCTCACCTTACATTTCAAATTGACATGTGGAGGTGTTTCACTAGTTAAAAGTGAGTTTTTCATTCTCACAAATGTTTAATTTTATATATACATACATATATATAGTTTGTAAGACTTCTTTGTTTCTTTGTAAGACTTCATTCTTTCTCAGTGGGTAAATCCTCTGTTGGGGATGTAACTTTGTGATTTGATCAGATTATATTGTATTATTTTTACCAATGCCAATTATCACTTGGCAGGACAGGAGACATTTAAGGCTGCTATTTGCAGAGCAGATTCAGCTAGTTTAAATGAAGCAGACATAAAAGGATACCGTCTTGTTAGGAAAGATCAAAGACAACAACAAAAAAAAGTTTTAAGTGAGAAATTGTATAACATTGATATGTCTATTTTTTCACCTAATGAGCATGTTTCCTCTGTCATAGTTCCACTCTGGTCTTTTTGCTTGTCTTCTCTCTCCTCAGGACATTTTTCCAGAAGAGATGCCGGCTGTGATTATCTTTTCCTGAGACAACAGAGCTCTGGGCATCAGTTTCCAATGTATAGACAAGTTCTTATTAGAGACTGATGTGGCAGGACTGTCCCCGCTCTTTGATTTCCTCTCAGTCTCCTCTTGTAATTGGACTAAATGGCAAATAGCCAAGAAATGTGTCCAAGCTGCTTTGGCCTGAAATGTTTTTATGGAAGCTCTTTGTTTCTGTGACACTCAAAAAATGAGACCCAGACTATCTTGGGGTTCTGTGGTAGCAGCCAAAGCCTGAGCCTCTCTGCATGACAAACACCACCTCAGACAGTGTAGAGTCAGCAGTACTTCAGACAAAACACCAAAAAGATCCAGGTAAGATTTGCACTGCAGAGGAGTTTCCAGGACATTTTCTGCCATGGTTGCACAATGCAACACTGGAGCTTCATATAAAAAATGATCAGTCTTTAAATACCAAATAAGCATCAAAATGCATCAATCAATGCCCTATCAGCTGAATATCAAAATGCATTAAATTCATCCTTAGTAAATGTGATTTTTTTCTCTGTTGAGTGTGGACAGGTCATCAAATTTGTATAGATGTCTAAGGAAACTGGAAAATAATTTTTAGAAATGACTGGTGTTTTTAAAGGTTTATTTATAATTTTCATTTACAAGTTCCCTCTTTGTTCTGAAAAAAAAAAGAGAACCATCCTTCCTTGCTTCTATGAACTGGCCTCCCCTGCTCTAAAGTCATGAAACTTTGAATCTTTGAATGAATCTTGCAAGCTTGAAGCCACTTTCTTGAAGCATTCAAAACAGGCGCGTTATTTGCGTTAGCCCCACATCCCCTTGTCAAAAGGAATTGACTGAGTCCTGTGCTGAAAAACAGATCTTTGACCTGGTAAGTCTCTTGCGATATCTGTCAACAGCTGTCACCAATCTCTCTGCATCTCGTTCCTTTCACTCTTTCACTTGGACTCTCTCTTTGTGTGTGCATGTGCACGCGCGTGCACGTGTGTTTGTGAGTGTATGTTTGTGCGCACCCCTGCACATGTTAATCATGAGCAGCAATCTGTCATGAGACAAAACACACAGACTACAACACATGTTACCCAGGTGATGCACCAATCAGCAGAGAGAGAGAGAGAGAGAGAGAGAGAGAGAGAGGCTGCTTTTTTCCGAATAGAAGTTGCATCTTATTTTGCCAATCCCTCTGCATTCAACATCATTTTAATCTGAGACGTCATTTGCTCTTGTGAAGCATTACAGCATTTGCATAACTACAGAAAAATTCTGGCCCGTGTCCCCCAATTTCCAGATGAAAATATATAAACAGCGCTCATTTGGCCCAGTGTTTGGGGATTAGGGTTCTGTTCCCAATATGTCACTCATTTGCAATATCAAAAGACATCAGCATTAATCAGAGACAGAATTTGATTTCACAGTTCCTCATGAACCTATATAGGTTCATTCGTTTACTATTACTATGGACAAGGAATATAAATGATGGTTTTGATTCGAGGTGCAATGGCCTTGGACACGTACAGTTATAGATGTGTGCAGTAATGAGTGTCTACGTAGTCCTCTTATTTACCAGCTACACTTATTCTCCATTTTCAAGCTACATGTACAAATATAGTAGGAAGCCATTACATAAACACAGCCCTCCAATTCCTGATATGTTTTCTAGCTGCAGGACTCGCAGGAGCTTGCAGAAGATTTGCAAAGAGGACAAAATTTTATTCTGAATTCTGCTGATAAATTGTGTTATGGTCCACAAATATGTCATATAAAGACATTTGTTGTGCTGCATTCATGGCATTATTCAGCTTCCACTAGATCCATGCATTAAGTGAAGACTGATTATTTCTATGATAGTCCAGGGTTAACGAAGGTGGCATCAACAAGAGAGGAATTCTGGTCTCTTCTGGACTCATATTCCACAAATTTTTTGGTGAATAATATGAATCCAAACACTAGCAGTTACAAGCATGCAACTTAACAGGGGGACACCCCAATCACAACCATGATGCTTCCTCACTGCCTTCAAGTTGTCTGTGATATCAAAGAGGCTTTGCAGACTCTTTATTTATTCTTTACATACTGGAGAGACCCTGTGGGGTCCAGGTAATAGCTAAAACTGTTGTGACATATAATTGTCTATTGTTCCATGGGTTTATCTGACACATACACAAACACACACTGTTTTCTGACATAAGAGCACTGTCCAGCCCGGGGCAAGCTGAGCGAGAGTACAGTAAAGTGGTGAGGGTGACATCATAGGACAGTGGGTCAGTCCTGGGACTCTGGACAAGGGGAGGACCCTGACTCATAAATGAGAATGGTGACAGACTCATTCCTTGTGACTCATCAGCTTTAGATTTGCCGCGGTAGGAGGCAATTGAGTTGATAGAGCAGTTCAAAATTGGTCCGTGATGATGCTTTAACACATATAAAAATGCCTGTATATCATTTGCATTGTGTGCTCAATCAACTGTACAGTTTTGCTCTTTCTCTTTGCATCACTCTATCTCCCTCCCTCTCTCCCTCTCTCTCTCTCTCTCTCTCACAGACACACACACACACACACACACGCACACACGCACACACACCTAAGTGTGTTCCCTACCAGCTCTTACTTGTGGTGAGGTCAGAATCACCATTAGCAGCTTCTACCAACTGAAATTTGTGCTTTATTATAACAGGTATGAACAAAAATGAAATTAACTTAACCTAATCAAGTATTACTCAAGTATTAGCCTTATAAAAATATTAAAAAATTAAGATTACAACTAAATATAAAGACACAAGTAGAAACTGGTGAAAAAAAAAGTTTGACAAGTAATGTGCAGTAAAATCCATCATGACTTGAGGAATATTAATAAAATAAATAAAAAACCAACCCGTGAAAAACACCACAGTCTTGCTTGGACTTAGCCAAGCCCCCCAGCTAGAATGAAATGAGCCAGTTCATGTCCTGTTGTTGGCTTGTAGCTCAGGGCAAACACACGTCTTCCAGTTGAACTGCTGATCTGTGACCGGTCTGCATCTTCAGGCAGCTTCTCTGCTCTGTTAGCTTTGGTCTGAGGGTCTCAGGGGGATGAGCTGCTCCTTTGGTTCAGTTAGATTTCAAGTAAACCACGACTCATTAACCACAGCCATGTGAGAGCTTCATTTCCTTTCTTCCAGCATTAGCTTCAGCAGTGTTTGTAGAAAATAAATCACATTTGTTGTCATTCTTTTGGTCTTTTCTGGATTTTGAGATGCCTCCATGGCAATATTGATGCACTTGATTGAAAAGAAATGATGTGCTGCCTCCAGACCACTTCACTGGTAAAGGCACACTCATGCTGGAGAAGATCGCGAAGTTCCAGGACTTGGAGCTTTTTTGGTTTCGGTAAACTTTACAGAAGAACTAAAAGAAAAACTGGGCCTGACTTTGAACCAAAGCAAGTATATTTGATAACAATAACATCACCCCATAAATACACAAATAAAGAAATACTTAAACTACTACACAGAGCTTTTACTTGATATACAGAGCTCATTTTTACCCCCAAATGCCTGGTTCATCCTTCTGGCTCCAAACCCTCAATACTGCAAATGCAGCACCACACTGTTACGAGATTTGAGTCTTGTCTGGTCTCTAGTTTTGAAAGAGGCATGTTCAAACCGGCCTGTCTAGACCAACTTCTCCATGGTCACAGGAATACTGGATGAGTTATGTTTTAGACTAAATTTCCCTTTGAAGTTACCATAATGTGTGTATTGTATTCTTAGACGGCTTACAAAGAGCAGTCTTTGATTATTCCTATTACCCAGAGACATTAAGGCTACCTTTCATTCCTTTAATTGAATTTGATGGATGCCTTTGATACCTTCACTTTATGGCACAAAGAGATCTCATATTTTTAGCATGTGAAATAAAATTTTAACCCTAACCACTGAGCTATGCAGGGAATTGAACCCCTAACCATTGCGGTGTAACTGCCTCCCAGAACATTTCTTAGATGTCCGACATAATAGCGAGTGTAATAGATCCTGCAAGTTTGACCTGTCAACTCCATCCCTGTCACAAGAACCTGTGTTTCATGGGGAGTGTGTTCTTTGAAAATGAATGAGGAGATACTGACCAGCAAACAATGCAATTTTAAGCAGCGACCCACAGCGGAAGAAAATGTTTGGAGGGGTGCACAATACCCCACGTTGAATCGTCGTTGACGCTCATCCCAACTACTTTGCCTCAAAAATAGATGGACTCCTTCTTTAGGAAAGTAGTTTTGAAGAAAGTGGGATGGAGGTTCTGTTACATGTGTGCAGGGCGGCAAATACTACTATATCTGTAAAATTCCAACTTTAAGGTGTGCAGCATATGGTCTGAAAATGGCCGAGTAGTAAATGTTTCAGTGCAAAACTTCTGTCTTCTGTGTCATGTATGAACGGTCTGTATTTTTTTTTTTCCTAGTAACAATGCGAGAGATGCAACATTGCCTGGTAGCTAAAATCAGCTTTGCACATGAGATCTACTATGGGCAGCAGCCTGAGTCACACCTCTTCCCTCCCCCTGAATCTTTTTTTGACTAAAACACAAAAGAACCATGTCAATATTTAATTAATACATGCACAATAAGCAGTTTTCAGAGGACATCACTTTGGCTCTACGCTTACGGTGGTACAAACAGCTACAGCTGCTCAAACTCTGCAAGCTCTTTCAATAGCAAGCTTACTCAAGTCTTGCAATCATAGCAGTGCAGAGTTATGACATTGCTAACGTGTTCACTGTAAAGCAACCACAGTATTTGCAGTATGTTGTTCTAGGAAGAACTGACTGTGGTGTGAACATCATCCCACCACTACACACTTACAACAACACAGGCCTCCACACTTGGCAGTGTCACTCAGTAGATTTACATAGACAGCTGCAATCGGACTGAAGTCATCAGCTGAATTAGGCCAAAGACAAGACTTAATTGGAGTATGTCATTGACCACGTTCGACTTCCAGGTATCACACCTGTGGAACCTCTAACCTTCGGAACAAGCGCAGAACGCCTCGGTCCATTGTTGGCTGATTGATGTTTACATGCTGTAGTAAATCGATCTCCAAACGCATTATCTGGGTCTGTTAGTCTGACTCTTAAAAAATCAACTTGGACCAATTTCACTGGAACTACAAGGTTCACATGAAGTTTGAAAACGTCCATTTATTGTATTTCAGTCAGCCAACTCACGGATAAGTTATGGAAAGCATGCACAGATATAAGTACGTATAGCACAAATAGCTAGTTTGGCGTCTAGGCTCTGACTATCTCACTCTCTGCGGCCTACTGAGCTTATGTGATCAGAGCAGAGAGTGATAGGATATTCCCCCCAAAACCGCATCAATACAGAGCCAGATTCCAAACAGCTCAAATGACCTGTAAATGTGTCAAGCCAGGCACCAGCCGCCGTGTGGCCATTCCCGTAGGAATATACTATCTAGTGTAGCTATATGTGTTAGCCAGGCACCAGCCGCCGTGTGGCCATTCCTGTAGGAATATACTATCTAGTGTTGCTGAATGTGTCAAGCCAGGCTCCAGCCGCCGTGTGGCCATTCCCGTAGGAATATACTATCTAATGAAGCTGTATGTGTTAGCCAGGCACCAGCCGCCGTGTGGCTATTCCAGAGGAATATACTATCTAGTGTAGCTGTGTATGTGGGCCTGCACCAGCCCCTCCAAGAGAGGCACCTCCAACCTCTAGGAGCATACTACCTAATGATCAAATCTTAAGGGGTATCTATCTAACCCAGCAATCCACCTGATGTGCAGCAACAGACAT
>OMLF01026275.1:0-17941 GCA_900302615.1 Holocentrus rufus | reverse complement strand
ATATATTACATAAACGGAAGAATATGTAAGAATACTCATAATTGTAAGAATACTCTCAGCAAGAATATTATAATATTATATGGGACGTGACCCAGAATATTTCTCAAGCAGCCTCTTCTCAGAGTATGAGCATGCTAAGAGTAGCTACAATGCCTGCCCCAGTCACACACACACGCACACACCATCACCGCTGTCCTCACCCACCAACTTATGCACACATATGCCTTGGGGATGGAAGCACTTTCTGTCACAAGCTACTCTACTCACTATTATGCAAGAGAAAGAAAGTCTGCACTGACCCTCTTCGTATCTATTTATGGACTGAAAGAAATATGTTTTTTTTTTGTCATGGTCTGCTAGCGAGCCAAGGATTCTCCAGCCAAACAGGATTTCCAGACTTCCCCAACACTCCTGGTACTCCTACACTGGGAGAATATGCCTCTTCAGGACCACCGCCACCGCCAATCTCCTATCAGCCTGACCAGGTTAGACACACTCACATACACCACCAGAATGCACTACTCTCATAATATGCAGTACCGCACATGTATGAGCAAACACACATAACAGATTCCTGTACACTTCCTGGATTAGCCTCAGGCCACAATGACGAGGATCAGGCTCAATGACATTTATGTTCTGTCAGCTGAGGACATTTTCCTTAACGGTTGAGGGGGTCACAATTCACTACCAACATATGAATAGACTATGGCTAAAGGCCTCAGTTCTTTGAACCAGCTTTCACATATCGCCATAGTGTTATAAATATCTGTTTAGAAATATCCTCAGCAGTTCAAGCTGACACACACAGAGCCTGAATGGCATGGATAGACTCGTTTGTAGTATAAACTTGGTTGCCGTAAAAACAGTGTTTTACATCTCAGAAGTGGCTTCAGTTCTTCTGCAAACATCTATGCAAACGTCGCCTCGCTATTCTACTGACAACACAGGTTTCTCTGTTTCACACATAAATCACATCCACTCTATTTTAAATTGTTTGACGCCATCTGATTGAATTTTTGCATCCATTGCCGTGTCAGGCCTGATTTACACCTCTCTGCATCAGTGGTGACTGATGTAGAGCTGTGTGCAACCTTGTTTGTTAGGGGTGTGTGTGTGTGTGTGTGTGTAAGAATGAGTGGCAGTACGTTTCTGCCAAATGACAATAAAAGACTTTATCATTAAATAATACTGTGCTTGCTTGTGAAGCCATTTTTATGAGTGCACTGTTGTATTCATCAGCGTTGGGCAAAACCAACTGTCTCGCCCTTCTGGCTGTTGGAGAGCCTCTAACTGAACCTGGAGTGGACAGCACTGACTGAGATTATGTGTCTATTATGTGTCTCCGTATGTGTCGCGCACATATTTGTAGCAAAATGCACACACCTGTCGCACACAGCTGCTCAGTGGTCGGTGGAGAAGAAGTGTGCGTGCTCTATTCTGTCACACACTTCTGGTGTTCAGCCTGTCAGCCAAAGGTCAAAAGGATTATGTTTTTCTATAGTGGCTGTTAAATTGTGCTTTCATGTTCCATGGTACTAATTTATGCTGTTTGTATGTCTTATGTTTTTTAGAGTGTTGTATATGTTATAAATTTGAATAAAAATGTAAAAATAACATTGTTATTTTCACATGAATAGGCTGCCACCGTGGTGAATCAGTCTTGAAACAACTTGCTCTCTTTCTTGACATCAAGCACAAAGTAAGGTCCCTCGCTTGGTTTCGATTTTTACCTTTCCTTTTTCTTTGTTTCTCTCTCTTCACCGATTGATCACTCTCAGACGCCTCATTCTGGACGAATTGAACACTCCCATAACGTCCTTCAGCAGCATAATTCAGGTGTTCATGGTAACCAGAGTCTTGGCGAGGCAGGCAGTCCGCTGCCGCAGCGGAACTCCAACACCCAGAATTCCCGGATGCAGGCAGAAGGCTCGTTTGGCCTGGGTGGCCCGGGAGCACCTGGAGGGGAGGGAGCTGACCATTCCCTAGATGTGAGTGTCATCTTGTATCGTGTCATTGTAGGAGAAATTAGATGGTAGGAACTATACCCATTAAGATATCCGTTCAGCAGTTATAGGCTGTACCATCTGATTTCTCCTACGACTCTTGTTTATAAAACAATCAAGACGTGTATTTCATTACTGTGTAATAAACATGGTACACAAATCTCTGATCAGCACACTTACACTAAGTCACATAGACACATGTAGACTTTTTTCCACACATTCCCCAGTTTGTAAATCCACCTTTAAAATATGTCAGTCTCAAAACTCAACTGGAAGTTTGTGTCCAGACCGACACACTAATTTTACACCAGATTTTCAGCCATGAAGAAAATACTCACAGTGAAGCTAAAGATTGCAGCTGATTCTGTAAAGAGTTACTGCATACATTTTTACTACATTGGTATGAACCTAGGGAACCTGTTAATCAGATAAACGAAAAACTTAAAGGTCTTAGGTAAAACTGTGTTTTTCGAAAACAATTTCATGGCATTTTTGCTATTTTTTTCTCTAATGCTTTCTTTTCCACTCTCTGAACTTATTTTAACCCTTGAACAGGTGGTTTTAGTATAGTATAGCAGTCTAATCGTAGTCTAAACTTGCTAGATTGATCTTCCTCAAGAATGGACCATAACTTACCCCTCTCTTTTTCTCTTTCTGTCATCAAGCTTCTTCCCGACCTGACCAACCCAGATGAGCTTTTGTCCTATCTGGGTCCCCCTGACCTTCCCAACAACAGCAGTGATGATCTGCTGTCTCTGTTTGAGAACAACTGATGCCCCACTTCACACTCTTACATCAGTCATGTTGTAGTCCGCCTGCTGCTTTGCCATGACCTGAAACCCTGCCCACATCAACACAGGACTGTTCCATCTCTGTTAGCACCCACTTCTTGGATTTTTTTTAAAATTCAATTTTTCAATAGAAATTTCATAGGTGTCTGTGCATTTGCACGCAAATATGTGCATATGTTGTTTTTGTCAGTGTGTTGTATTATCACTTTTAAGTGTCCTGCTGAACCTTGAATTCTTACAGTTAATACATAGCAACAGTCTTCACACATGAACACTGGCTATAAGAGAATGAAGAATAACATGTAGGCACTAACTTTGAAGACCAGCCACTTAAACTATAGCACAAATCACAAGATGAAGGATTTGAATTTTTAATATTACATTTTTGGGCGGGGGGATTATGTAAACTGACATATGAAGAATCAATAAAAATGATGAAGCTGTTTCCTGTAAAGAAAGTGGTATGTGAATACACACTGAAACATAGACTTACTTAAAGGAATACTCTGTTTTGGGCAAAATACCCTTTTTCTGACTTACCCAGACTGAGACAAGATGTTTGATACCATTTTCACCTCTGTACGTCAACTGGTTTGGTTCCAGTATTTAGCATTTTGTGTTAGCTTAGCATAAAGACTTGAAGTCTATAGGAGTCACTAGCCTAGCTCCACCAAAGTGAAAAAAACCAAAACAAAAACCTTCCACTAACTCTCATTTACACAGTGTATCGTGTTATGTATTTTTTTCAAACGTGTCATTTTAGAAGTAGATGTTCATCGGTTATAGTTCCTATCACCTAACTTTTCCTAAAAGGACTCGTTTAAAAAAATAAAAATCCATCCATCCAGGATGTGTACTTCATTACCGTGTAACACACACAATATATTGTGTAAATAAGACAGTTTCTGAGTTGCTGTGAGGTTTATTTGTTCACTTTGATGGAGCTCAGCTAATGACTCCTGTAAACTAAGCTAACACCAAATGCTACCCATAGGAACCAAACCAGTGGACATACAGAGGTGAAAAGGGTATCACACATCTTGTCCCAGTCTGGATAAGTCGGAAACAGGGTGTTATGCCCAAAACATTGGAGTATTCCTTTAAAGGTTTATTATGAAAGATGCTGCACATATAGTCTTTCTTGACAAAAGTTGTACATGATGATGTAAGAAAATGGCAGTTTAAAAAGCCAAAGAAGTGAAAGACAGCTTTTGCACACTAAAGGTTTTCCGTCCCTCAGTGTGCAAAAGCTGTCATTCATTTCTTCAGTTAATACTTTGCTTAGGCCCATCTATTTTTGCCTTGAGCACAGTGTTTTGACTACATATACGCTTAAAAAAAAGTTGGCCAAATTGTTATTTGTAAAATCAAGGCCAGCCTGTAAACACAGGGCCAAGGTTTGCAGTAGTCAGTGTAGTAGATGATATTTTAATACTCTGAATTGGGAAAGGGGTTAGGTGAACTGTAAGTGCCACATCCTTCAGCACTGTGAAAAATTATGAAAGTCACAACTTGTCCCTCCGTTGGTTTACCCTCCATTTGGTTTTCAAGCATAAATTAATACAGCCGTTGGCCATGTTTGTTTTGGTTTGTTTGAGTGGTTTATATGTTTGTTAATGGTTTGAAATGTATAACCCATCAGGGCACGGGTTTGTGTACTGTATATTCAACTGTTTTCATTAGAGAACGTGTGTATCAAATTAATTGTTTATCATGGTATTATCAATGTTATTAGTTTGATGGGTTCTTGTTGGCACTATAAGACATGTTAAACAACTCTAAAGCATTTGAAAAAAAATCTGGGATTATACAAGTTTAGTATGACAGAAAAAAAAAAAGTCCGCTGACATTGAGTAGCGCAGTTAAAGATGTCATGGTTAAAATTATTCCTAATGCCACTTTTTGAAGCTTTTTTTCTACGAATACTTATATGACTGCTCCACTGGAGTTTGTTAATGTTTGAGGTCCAAGACTGCCAAAGCAAGGCAACAATAAATATTTTTCTTTTGTCACTTGAGCAACACAATTATGGCTTATTTGGAATTTGTGGACTATTTAACTGCAAATTAGCTAGGAAAAGATTAATTTATTTGTTTTTATTTTCTAAATATGTAAACTATTCCATTTATTTTGTAAGTAAGACATTGTGATTACCATTATTTTATATTTATTTTTTAATTATAATCTTCATTTTATTAAATCAGCATTATTTTTGTCCCTCTCCTGAAATTCATATAAGAATCACAGTCACTTATTTGCCAAGTACAATAAATATGCAAGGATTTGTTTTGGTGACACTGATGCAGAGTCTTGTTGATAACTTACAGATTTCGCAGTGCACCCTGGCACACATGGTCCTGAATGTGGACTGTGATACAAGGACAGGAAGACCTCACACAGGTTGCAGATTGTTCTCTAAAGGAATGCTCTATTTTTGGCACATAGCTTCACTCCCATACCAAACAAGACCCTCTAGAACTTAATTGAACTAATTAAATCTAACTCATCCCACATATTTTGCACAAATCTGATGAAAATCGCTACAGAGCATGTTTATACCTGCACATACATGTCATGGGGTTTAAACTAAGTCCAGTGCATGAAAATGTGTGAAAGTAGCTACTGTACACTGCCACTTACTTTATTTACTTTGACTACTTACTTTGCTCATTTAGTTTCGCTAGTTCATAACTTGACTCATTTCACTTACTTATGGCTACTTTTATTACTGACACAGCTACTCCCTCACTTGTCACATACACCTGCATCACCCTGCTCTGATTTGAAGCTGGATATACCATAGATATTATTAGGGATACACAGGCCGGCCCTGTCCAAGACAGTCCCTTTGTCCCACATTATTTTTTAATGATACTGGAATCTGTGACATATCAATAGATGTGTAGAATAGACATAACAATAGACATTAGATGGCTCATGAAAATGGTAGGCATATGTAGGCCTTTTTTTTTAATTTACTTGTTTTGTTTTTTTAAATCAGCCATAAGATTTATGGTATGCCTAGGCTACTGTAGGCCGAATTTGGAAATGCACGCGAGTGCACTAACTCTGTTCGTTTACATAGCAGAGCAGTTCATGTATTCATTGCTCCGCCCGCTCGGGCTGCAGACAGTGTAATACCAACGAGCGAGTCATCGATTTGGAACGTCAACCTCTACCCCGCCCACCTGCATGACTATTGGTCGGCACTTGAGCAGAAGAGACAAGCTGTGGTTGGCCCTCTTAAGTCTTATATACACAGGTGCCGTGCATCTTATATTAAGTCATCTTAAGTCGTCGATGTACAGCGGTTCTAGGTATATTTGATCCTAACCACAACAAAAGCTTTTGCAAAGATGGGAAACCCCAACGTTTTCTTTGACATTACTATTGATGGTGGTAGCGCTGGCAGGATTGTGATGGAGGTAAGAAAGACGTCAATGCTTACCATGATGCTGTCGGTTTATGTGGGCTGTGCTATTTATTTATCAGATAAACCTTGGTTATTGTTACCTATTGCAGTTTTAGTAAGTGCAATAAGGTTGTGTGTTTATAAATTGAGCAGCGTACACATGCAGAAGATAGGGTATAGCTCAGTGACGTAGGCTATATTTGTGCCTCCGTTTCATTTATGCAACTTAAATCAGTCGTTCAAGGCATCGACAGCTTTCATGCTGATAGCAGTGCTTTTGCATTAAACGTGGATTTTCAGTCAAAGGCCCTCGCAGAGACACGGGGGGCGGCGGACCACCTTTTATAAAATGTCCGAGCCATCTCATTATGGGAGGATTTTTGTTGTTAATGCAGTATTGGATTGAATAACCCTGTAGCTAGTTCAGCCTCAAACTTCCATTCAGTTTGCCAATAAGATAGCAGACAAAGCAGCAAAATTACGAGTCTCTTGTTGACAGATCTCCACAACCTCTCTGTTTTTTTGTTTTTTTTTCTTTGCCTTGATACTGGCTGCTGCAGGCAGCTGGTTCTTTCTTGTTCTCTAATGGAAGTTTTGTGTTTACTGCAGCTGCGGGCTGATGTGGTTCCAAAGACCGCAGGTAAGCAAAGTTATAAGGAAAGCCTATAAAATAAGAGGTTCTCAGACTTAAGCCTGACATTAAAAAATGGATTTATATTAGTATAGGGACATCAAAATGTTTACCCACCAATCCACATACACTTTTGTAAAAGGTCTAGGTTGGTTTATATACATTATTACAGTGAGGTGTGCAATCAAGGATCAAAATGGCCATTGTTAGCTTGTACAGTAGTATATATACAGACTTAGGAACTCATTTGTTCCTGCTGCTATTTGCCCTTTAAATAATTCACTGTGATCTATAATATATTGTATTAAATGTCTATTTATTGTTATTGTGTGTTATGTGTTTACTGCTGGCTGTACAACAAATTGGCCCTTCGGGGGTGATAATCTTGATCTTGACCCAGTACTACTACTATGATGACACAGATGACTAGTACTACTACTGTACTCCTCCTACTTCTCCTCCTCCTCCTCTACTACCACTACTACTAATAGTAATGATAATATGAGCAAAATCCCTTTTGCTGTGGATTGCTTGGGAGGGTGGTACTGTTCCCTGGAGTCCCCCGCCCCATCTTGGAAAATAGTTGCATGTATTATTCATACATTGTATTGAGCTCATAATCTTCCAAACCCTGTGACAGTACTGATGGATGGACACAACTGTAACTACAATGTGAGAGTGGTTCTATTACCTAACAAACTGCATTTGAGTTTACTTCTAGCGCCGATGTGAGTGACAGCATGTCCAGTAGCTCCTGTTTTGTTTGATCTATCTATACCTTGAAACAAACAACAATTTCATGCTGCATAGCCTAGCTATTGGTGTTGCACAGCCTCATTTACTTTTAAGTGGGTAATGAGAAAAATGGCCCATACTGTATGTCTCTGTTGTGCACACAGTTTCTGTAGATTGGTATGCAGTGGCTTATTAGAGTATTTGCTATACGAATGTTGTAAGTGACCATAAAGAGACATTTCTCTAAACTGTCATGTATTTCTCAATGATAAGCAATTCTACGCATTTTTGGATTTGTTACTGAGATTTTTTTATTGTGAAAATTCCAGAGTGATGTACTCTAAGACACCAAATCACTGTATGATCACTGAACGTCTGGTGAGAGAAGATGTGCATTATTCAAAAATCAGTGGTGGACTATGTTCAGAAAAATAATTTCCAGAGTTCAAGTAGAAGTAGTCACTACAGGCAATGACCTAAAGGGCATAGTGAAATGCTTTGAGATAATCAATTATAATTTAGATAGAAACAAAAACAGTATTCAGGTGAGTTATTGTTGTCATGGCCCTATATAAAAGTATATGTATTATTCATATATTAGCACCAAACAAATTGTATTTATTTTACAGAAAATTTCCGAGCTTTGTGCACTGGAGAAAAGGGGTTTGGCTACAAGGGCTCGACTTTTCACCGGATCATCCCCAAGTTCATGTGCCAGGTACGGTTAAGGCAAGGAATTTGTCCTATTTCTTAGTGTTCACCATTTCTGATTTCATCTGAACTGAGATTCTCTGATCAACTATGCCTTTGAGGGCTACATATTCATAGCTAAATCTGCTTCTTTCAGGGCGGGGACTTCACTAATCACGACGGAACTGGAGGCAAATCAATTTATGGAGAAACGTTTCCTGACGAGAACTTCCAGCTGAAACACCAAGGCATGGGTACCCTGTCCATGGCCAATGCAGGTGCGAACACCAATGGGTCCCAGTTCTTCATCTGCACAGCTCCAACTGAATGGTGAGGTTCACTTGCTCTGTTGCACTTGTCACTACCCACAATTTCTTTCCAGACAAGTGTTTCTTTTCCAGTGACCATCCAAGAACTAAGCAAAAGAATTTTGCCTTTTTATTGTCATACTGGTCTTCAAATGAATGGAAAGTACACTGTTTCAGTTTAGCTCTGATGTGTGGCACTGTATTAACTGGTTCTTTCTGATTTTCTAGGCTGGACAGGAAGCATGTGGTGTTTGGCAGTGTTGTGAAGGGTATTGATGTTGTCAAGGCAATGGAGAAGCAAGGGACCAAGAGTGGCACTTGCAAAGCTAAGGTTGTCATTGCTGACTGTGGTGAACTCAAATAATCCCCTTTTTGCTCACAATGTTAATAGCTCCTATAATGACCATTAACAGCCCTGTCAGACCTACCATTCACCATCCAGATTCATAAGAATCTTTAGTTTGCCTGTATCTGCAATATCAGTAACATACCCACACCCAACCCTCCCCCCACCCGTTGTATTGTCTTGATATTGGATATGTTTGAAACTGTCCATTCAGGGACACATTTGTAAACAGTCTGAATAAAATGACAATAGAAATAAAACAACTTGTCTGGTTTAAAATTATGACTAAGTTCAATTCCTGCATCTATACATAAGGGTCTGAACAGGGGACTGATGTGACCAAGAGTATATCACCGACTGAAAATGTTATAAATAGTTATTTTTAAATTTATCTTATAGGCTGTAATGGTAGCTTTGGTTGGCTTCACTTTGTCTCGAAAATTTCCCAGAGGTTACTTTACCTCAGATTGCACTTTTTGTTTCAGAGCTCAACAACTTGCACCTGACACATTTCATCACTAGAGGTCATTAGTTGGGCAAGCATTACAGAGGCTAATACCATAGATACAGGATAAGGCATTTGATCATTAACCTCTCCCTGTTTCAAAAGCTGCAGGGTGTTGGTATCATATGGATAGAAAAATGAAAATGTGCAAAAGCAGAGAATAAACCTTGCTGCAAACAACCTTGTCAGAGTTAGAGGTTTTGTTTTTTTGTCTTTTTTAACCTTTTAGTATCCAGCAGGTTGCTGGTAGAGAGTTACAAAATTGACAAAAATTTGATGACAATTTTACTCTGATGAAATATGACACAAAATATATACAAATTTTAGACACAATGTTTTTACAAACATTTGACAAATACACAAATTTTACACAAAAAATTGACACAAATTTGTCACTTATTTGCCAAAGTTAAAGATTTTTACATACATTTGACAAATCTTTACATTTTACACAAATTTTACACAGAAGACATTTAACACAAACTCATAATGGAGACTTTAAGATTTTTACATAAATTTGAAAATTTCTACACAAATGTGAACATTTTTGAATTCTTTAACAGAAATTTGACACAAATTTGAACATTTACATTTGTCTACAGCCCTCAAAAACAAGTGAAAAAAAGAAAAAAATGTGGGTTTCAAGGGGAATAATCAGGGCTTTACAGGGCCACAGTTTACAGACAACAAAATGACCCCCTTGACCTGGAGCCCCATATTCATTTGGAAAGTAAAAGAGAAAAGAAAATCAAAGTCAGTGAAATAAAAAAAATTCCATGCCAATGTGGAGATCTATCCATTCATTTATTATTTATTGAGTTTGTTTTCTTTTACTCTGTATATGTCTTTGATCAGCAGTGTAAATGTTTCGCCCCACAGGAGGGGACTCTCACTCTATCTGACACAGAGACACTGAGGAGTCAAATGGCCAAAACCAAAGCGTAAATCCAGGGTAAAGGGTAAAGAGGCTCAGTGAATGTACAGTGGAAGGTGTAGAGGTGGATCAGTGTGTCAAGAGGAGATGCTGTAGAAGGTTAGAAAGCCAGCAGGCCAGTCCAGATATACTGCTAATCTGTTAGAGGAGGAAGGGACAGGTATGTCTTTTACTCTGTTGATGTGCCTGACAGGGAAACTTTCATCAGAGAAGAAGAGACTCCAGGAGTTTCTGTTATATCCAAGCAGTCATCACTGTGTCCTCTCTTTTTGATTCCTCTGTAAGTTCACAGGCATCTGATGGAGAGAACAAGACACAATACAGCAGTGGTGTTTATTATTTGTTGTTTGATTATTAATTTATAAACACTGATGACAAATTGTGTCAGCCGTCCTCTTCCTTCACAGATTTGAATGAATGGAGGTCACATACTGCTGTGGACAAGAACTTTACATGGAAACTAAATGGCATTTAGACTTTATAGATTTCTTTATAGAGATGTCAATATTTCTCTATTAGTGTTATTTTTAGTGTTATTTTTCACTTGGTGTGACCTATATTCACTAAATGCTTCATGAATTTTAATTGACTTCAATCAATTCTCTTCACACTTTGGGTCAAAATTATACAAAGAACTGTGATTGTATGTCATGCTTTTTAATTTAGTGAAGAGAAGAAGCTGTTAAACTTGAAAAACAATACACTATTTTTTCAGTGCTTCATTGTTTTCTTGTTTTCTTGCATTATCAAAGTTTTCATCAGTTTACTGAACACATTTCTCTAAACTAAGCTTTATGCTCTCTAAACCATTGGGTCACCGACAGCATCGGAGGACTGCCTTAGTCACATTGTGGAAGCGAATTGTAAAAGCCCAACTCCACTGCAATATGTAGTCTTACTGTTGTAATCAATGACTTTTTCCTCATCAATCCTTTGATTTCTGACAGTCCAGAGGATTTATGGCTGAAGTTGTTCTATGATTTGTGTGAGAACAATAAAAGAAACTCTTATTTGATTATGCGTTAAAGGTTCTGTTAGTTTTGGAAAATGATAAAAGTTTAGACAGTTGGGTGAAATGTTTCCAGTTGACAGTTTACTGTTGAGCGTTTGGAAAATTATCAAATTTACATAAAAAAAGTAAAAAAAATGCATTTCCCCCCTATAGTAAGAAAGAGGAAGCAGCAGAGTGTAATTTGTCACCACTAGATGGTGACATCAACACAAACTCTCTAAACAGACACACCTCACACACACACACACACACACCTCACACACACAGCATGGTGTATGTTTTACCCAGCCAGGTGTTAGTTGTCAGCCACCAACAGGAAACCAGAACTAATTTTTTTTTTAAAAAGTGTCTATTAAGATGGAACCGGTGGATTTTACTCCCACAAGGCTCCTGTGGATTATTTGGTTGACTTTGTTCCTGACTTCCAGACGTAATAATTATGATAGCTCTTTTTTATTCACATCTTCTCACATTAGGTGTGTTGAGCCATACCCTGCTGTTGTTCACCGTCAGCACGTCTAGTTTAATCAGTGCACCTTCATTGAATGAGTAATGACACATGTAATTGTGCGGTTCTTTGAAAATGCACATTAAATCCCTCAAATTAGATACTGCGGATGCATGACACTGCTCAATCCTGTCGCCTTCACATGGATGCTGGAATTTAAACGACTGAAAGGGAAGGCTGACAGATTGGACTCAACCCTTAATTTAGCCAAGTACAGACACTGGCCCAGTTATTGTCTTGCATGTATTAAAATCCCATTTTAGATGTGCATGTAAACATGTCTAGTGGTTTAAGATTCTATATCAAAGCAAAACAAGCAATGCAACATACATAAAGGTTTATGTGATTTTGAAGAGATCGATGTGCATGTGCCTGTGCCAACTAGACATGAAAACAGTACAGAGAGCCTCTGCTGTGGAACAGGAACACCGACGTGGTCCCAGAATGCGGAGACACAGTTTTCAATTTTCAATACCAAATTGCACTGTGCAGCCTGATTTGTATTAACACTCTGTGACTGGTGCAATATCACTGCACTTCATCTCGCATAGCAGGAAAACAGGGCCACATTCTTCCCTCTCCACTCTTTACACCCATTCTCTTGATTTTTTTTAAAATAACACAGTAGGCAGGGATAAGCACAAACTGAGTGCAACATTACTCTGTAACATCAATAACATGCTTGCTGATAAATGATGTAAGAACACAAAACAAATGGGTGTGTATCTGGGGAGGAACTTCTGTTTCTGTCTCTCTCTCTCTCACACACACACACACGCACACACACACAGGATAATTGACAGCATTAAAAAAAGTATTTTGCTTTTTTTCCCACAAAAACGAGATGTTTCACTTTCTCTGGATATTTTATCTTTTATGTCCACCAGGAGATCATGCGTTTGGTCCAGTGTGTTTGTCTGTGTGTCTGTCCCTCTGTCCGCAGCTAATCTTGCAAACTACTGAGTCAATCAGCTTCATTAAATAATAAAATAAATAATTAAAAATTAAAAAATTAATTAAATGATAATTAAAACACTCGAATAATGGGGGAGCTAAGGGGAGCTCGGCTCCTTTAGTGTCATGTTTTGATTTTCTCAACATTAAAGTTCCTGAAATAAATAATAATAGTGAAAATGTCACGTTGTGTTTATTCGCTGGGTAGCTCTTATGTTTACATTGTGCTTGGCTGTACTGTGGATAAATTATAGCTGTAATGCTGGTTTCACTGCACTGTCTTCTGTTGTGAGCGGCTGGGACTCCTGTCCGGCTTCGGTTGATTACTTCCCCCGTCACTATTCATCAGACAAATGCAGCCAACAGTTCTGAGAGAATTTTTTATTTCCAATTCAGTACATAATTTATCAAAACAAAGTTATCAATGTTCAATGTTATTCACAATAAAAACAATAAAAACATACAGGCAAAAGTCTTAAAATCAACTTTAAGTACACAGATTAAGGCATCAAAACCTCCTTTGCCAATTTCTCTTCCAACTGTCCATACAGATTGATACAAAAATAAATTCAAAATAATTCAAGTATTTCTATAGAAAGGGTATCAGTAACAAAAGGACAGTAGGAGAGTATAAACAGGAATTGAGACCAACAACCAATCACTGCACATTAAAACCACAAATACAAAAAGTACAGACTCAATACAGCCAAGTTAAAGATCACATGTGGAGTGGCTCAGCTCTGAAAATCTCCATAACTAGTTCCCCATTTCATAACTGCTTCCTAGTGTGTTTTAATGAGTGGATATAAGAAAGATCCTGAAAGAAAGGCAGATTTAACTGTTGTGATGCGTTGTACCGTGTCATAGCACAAAAAATCTCTTCTTTTCTGACACCAGATAAGATAGAGGAGAAACTGCTGACAGGCTGCTTCTGGAGTGGGGTCAATTTCACACCTTCAACTCCATCCAAATATTAAAAAGGAAATGTGCAAATTTCGAATATCCAGGAACTCATTAAAATATCCCTCATGCTATAGCTAGGTTTGCTGTGACACCTCAGCTTCACTTTTGTTCAACATGTAGTTGCCAATAGCAACTGGGCATTTCCCCATAAACATTAAGATACTTTACTAGCAATGTTTCTCTTACTCAAGACAGACTCTAGATGGTTTACTACTCTGCCTTGTCTTTCAAGGTTCAAGGAATACTTCAACGTTTTGGGCAAAATACCCTTTTCCAACTTATCCAAACTGAGACAAGATGTTCCATACCATTTTCACCTCTGTACCTCCACTGGTTCAGTTCCTATGGGCAACATTTCATGTTAGCTTAGCATAAAGACTTGCAGTGTATAGGAGTCAGTAGCCTAGCTCTGTCAAAGTGAAAAAATAAACCTTACAGCAACTCTGAAGCTGTTTTATTTATGCAATGTGTCAAGTCATTTTAGTTAGTTGGTGGGAACTACCATCTAACTTCTCCTAAGGCAACCCTTGTTTTTAAAAAAAACTCCAAGATGTGTATTTCAAATACACAGTACATTGTGCAAATAAGACAGCCACCCATAGGAACTGAACCAGTGGACATACAGAGGTGAAAATGGTATCAAACATCTTGTCTGGGTAAGTCAGAAAATGGCCATTTTGTCCAAAATGTTGGAGTATTCCTTTAAGAATGATTGAAAGATGACAGATGAATTTCATTTGACCTAAAATGAACACACTTCAAAGCTACACAGGGCACAAAACAAAAACAAAAAAAGCCGCAGATCCAGCTTTTTGTACATTTTGCTGCATTTGAGCTGAGAAAAGTTGCTCAGTTCTTTTCTTTTTCCACACCTATAATCTGTCAAGATGTTAAGAGAACTCAGTTGAACAGCACAGACATAGACCACAAATCACAAAACATGTATAAAACATGATACTTGAGGTATTCATTAACAAATACAAGGGTATTTTCAAAGCTGGTTCAAATATCAGCATTGGATCATCTATCGTTTTCACTAGCAAGAGAACACAAGCCTCATTTACAATACCTACACAAAACAGTGGAATTTCCTAGAATCGTTTACTGCACATGTACACAGTACCTAGTGGTGAAGTACTGTACATTGTGTACATTCCCTTCATCCAGGCAGTTGGTAGCTTTTCAGTGGCACATTATGTGGTATCATAACCCACTGCACATCTACTTAAAACACTTCTTGTGCTGGTATATTACATTATCACTTTAATGATATTCTGGAGGCTAACAGTCATTGTAGAGTTGAAGTGGCACACCAGACAGGAAGTTGTGGAATGGTGAAGTAAGATGTTTTACTGAATAAACGTGTGGATGCTCACTTTTCATATGTTTGTCAAGGACGGATCATGGTCCAGTGAGGCCCCTGTGCACAAGCATCTTTACCTAAACACGAGTTCAGTGCAAATACTTGGATTCCACCAAACATTAGAGACTTTACCTAGTGAGAGCACTGTAGGTGAGAGCAATGTAGGCAAGTGAATAAAACTATTAATGCAGATCTTGCCTTGCTATTCCTTTCAGATCACCTGTACTGTGTCACCTTTCATTCTGCCTTCTTGTCCCTTTAATTTCTGTTTTTACATATTTTGGACACATAAGATTGTCTTCAGGCCTTCTGGCCTGAGGCCCTTGGGCACCTGCCCCAATGGCCTGGTCCATAATCCGTCCTTGTATATCCCATAAAATGTCAAGAAGAAAGACTGTGATTAGCAATATCTGAAATACCTTTGGTTGAACCAATATATTGAAATTAAACATCCAATTGAGAAAAAATGTAAAAGTTTTTATGCTATATTTTTTGCTACTCATAAATGTGCTAATCACAGGTAAATACTATGGAGAGATTGTGATGCTAGTTTATAATACTAGTCATCTGGCTACATAGCTTTGCTGGTTTAGACCTGGGCCACAAGTAGTGTGTGAACTGTTCAGGGCACTTCATGACATTTACTGAATGTAAAAGTAAGTGACTGTAGAGACCAGCAAGACTGTAGTTCTTCAGGACTAAAACCATGCAGAAGTATCACTGAACAAGTATGATGTATGTTTTTCTGAAGGCTGATATCAGGGCGCTTAATTAGAGCTTAATCGATCATACTGATTACATCGGCCAGAGAGATAGAGCCATGTTTAGTCTTCTAATCATGTACATTCTTGTGGGCATTGATTCTTATTGGTATACAGCAACATGCTTGTCTGTGGGAATGTGACTTCTGCAGGGGATAGAAAGAGGCAGATATGTGTTTTGTGATGTAATACCTCTAAGTTTTGTTACAACCTTTCCCAGAATCCCCTTTCCAGCACTGACTGTATGACAATACCTAGAGTAAGACTGATTTCTCACTTTAGTGATGTTAGGCTGACAATGGCATTTTATGAAATATCAGATATTGGTCATGTCATCCACTTGGTGAAAGTTCCTCCCTTAACACAGGAACACAGTCTATAATATCTAAAGTGAAATGTTTTTTGTTTTGTTTTGTTTTTTGCACACTTCATTGATTAATTTGTTAAATCATGTTTTCTGCAAAGTATGTCTTCATTGAAAGGCCAAATGTACAGTTTCTCTTCCATTTCATGGGTGGAGTTGGTCACCTTAGTTTCGGAAGGTGGTAAATAATCCACTACATTTTCATTATTGTGGGTTTCTATAGAGAGTTTTAGTGTCACATTGTGGTCTTAATGATGTTTCAGAGGGTTTTCCACCCTTAGAAGATAAATTCTGGAAGAAATCCTGAATACTTTATACTATTTTGTCATGAAATTGTCAAATTTAAGGATACTGAATATTGGCACAAAATATCAGCTATTGATGACTTAGGTCTGAAATTTTTTATGTATGTATTGGTACTGATATTGTAATCAGTATCAGTATTGGTATTAATATATGGGCATTAGTATCAGCATCAGTATTGGTCCGATAATTGGCAAACCCTGTTATCGCTTGCCATTATGGAACATAGTGTTAGAAACTTGCAGGTTGTTCAAAAGCCAAAAGCACACTTGATCCCAATTCTACAATCATCTCACACAGTTTAACCCCCAAAAATAACATCATGTTGTGTGCCTCTGGACTCTGCGAGCTCTAAGGTGAGGTCTTACGGCTGTCTCTGAGGATGCCGTCCAGGCCGTTGAGCTGCCGCAGGAAGCCGCGGTTGGGAATGACACCTCGGTGATCCTTCACCGTCTTGATAGCTTCCACCAGAGTCAGGTTCTGTCTGATCATCAGGTAGGCCAACACCAGCGTGGCTGAGCGGCTGACTCCCACAGTGCAGTGGACCAGCACCTTCCCTTCAGAGGCGCACACAGAGGGAGAGGATTGACAGGAGCACGGCCAGAGAACTGAGGTGAACTAAATGTAAATGTCAGAGCAAAAACAACAGGCAGGAATACAGTATCTTCCCTGGAGAGATGGCTGGCATCAACACACACACACACACACACACACACACATACACAGCCAGTGCAATCAATCAGGTTCCAACAGAGAACTGTATGTATACTATAGATAAAGATAACTTAATAGATCTATGTGTTTTTTTCTATTTCTATTTTCATATACTGTTTACACACTGCTTACTGTGTGTTTAAGGTTACCTACAGAAGCAACACTGTCTTTGTACACTCAACCTTACTTGGGCACTAAAATTGATTCTGATTCACTGTGAGGACAAATATCTACACACAGTCCTAAGGAGACCATTCTGTTGCACTGGCTTATTACTACTTAGTGATGCCAATCCCTCAGCCTCAGAGGGAGGCACCACACAGATGGGACCTTTATAACACACAACAGTCAGACTGTGGGTGCAGAGGGAGATGATGCAAAGTATGTGGTTGTGAAGTGATGGTTGCAAAATATAAGGGAAAAGCCCCTATGTGAGTGGCTCTACTACAGTTTGTGCAGTATTCATTTTGAAGAGTGCAATGGTAACGAAGCAAATAAATGCTGAAGAAGGTCATAAATAATAACTAGTAATGGTAATGCAGTAGTCACGTAAGACACAGCGCACAATAACCAAAAGGCTGGAAAAAGCACCTGTGCACTTAAAGCAGCGATTCTCAAACTGGGGGTCGGGTCGTGAAATG
>OMLF01026274.1:10026-31508 GCA_900302615.1 Holocentrus rufus | reverse complement strand
AAAAAAAAAAAGGCAACGAGGGCCGGCTTGATTTCTGTGCCACCACTGGCATATAATCTCTGTGGTGCAGAAAAGTGAGCACTTGACAACCTCATAAAAAACTGCCCTGGATGCAGTGATTAACTAGCCTACATAAAGCAGACGGTGTGACGTATTAATCAGCGCCTTGGTAGAGACGCAGCAGCTCGTCCTTATCGTCTAACTATTATTTAATGGGGGAAGGCTCGGGGAGAGCAGATACATCTCTGCGCGAACGGAACAATACGATTCAATTGGTTTCTTTGTTTTCCCCCCAGAGGTCTGGACGGTTCATCTCGCAGCCCACATTCAGTCAGGCTACTTTACTATGCAAAAAAAAAAAAAAGATTAGATATCAATGAAGTCTAAGACAAAAACGGCGAGCAGGAGGGCAGAACCATGGCAACAAAAAGAGCCACGTGTAGAAATCTGACATTTCACCGCACAAAGCCGACATAAATGAAGGAGAACATATTGCTAATAAACTGCCCGTGAGGATGTATTCGCTTGGATGTGCTGAGCAGGAACCCAGTCTTTCACAGTGAAAGGTATGGCCCTTTTTATTTTTTTTAAAACCACTTAATGTCTCCTTGAGGAGAAGGTAAAGTGGCTGTCCAGGTAAAGTAGCTGTCTAAGTTCTTTTTCTGTGTTTAGAAAAAATGCGCCCGGGAAAAAAGAAAAAAAAAAACTTGCCTTGAGGGCTTTCACAGTAGGCGTAAACCAAATGGTTATATCCAACATAACCAGGCATGGCAAAAAACAGCCAATATTAGTTCTTAGTCTGAAGCAATTTCACCGAGTCAGAGGAGATAGCCACAGGGGGAAAACAACTATTAATACCATAGCTTGTGACTGGCAGAGGTGTCCAACTAGTTTCTTTGTTTTATCATTGATTGTAGGAGGACTTACTTATATTCTCTGCAGGCACTTTTACAATAGCTGGCTCGATCAGGTTGTCTGCAAGGACAAACGCCCCTTCCTCCAGGGTATCCAGTAACATGGTGGCGGCGTGCGTTTGTTCTGTGGAATTCATGTCTTTCCAGGATTTCAGAGCTTCCGGCCTCAGGAGGTTGTCAACGGTGTCCACAATTGCCTGTATCCATGGAGACAAGTGAAATGTCAGCTTATTGTTTTCTCCCATCATAACTTCAGTTTAATCACACGGTGGGGGGGGACGGGCAGCAAATAATATAAAGGGCATGCATGGCCAAGAGTAACGGCAACGGCAACTGAAACAGAAATATCAAGGTCAATCAAATTCAGGACAAGAGCTTGCAAGGAAGTCAAACTAAAAAGAGTAACTCAAGTAATAACAAGAGAAATGTAAGATGTATTATTTAATATTCTGTTTGCAGAACATTGTTCTCATCTGAGGAGGGTTTTTTTTCCCCTTCAGTCTTTTCAGTTTGGACCCATTTCTTTTTTGAATAATAAAGCAACATTGCTTGAGGGGAGACAGAAACACAAACCAAATGTTTTATCACTGAATGGAACCTTCAACAATGCTCTACTCTCGGTTCCTGTTCTTAAGCAACTATTTTCCAAAAGAACAATTATCTGCACTAACATTGGTCCTATTTTCATAACAGGATCTTCCTGCAGTGGCCTTGAAATACACTTTCTCCTGCAGGAGAGGGGCAATATTATGGAATCCATGTCTGAGTGGCAGTCTGAGTCAAGATGGGAATATTTCTGCTTGTTTTCGATGGCAATCCTTTCATTTCCTGGTTTCTGATAAGCAGTAAGTAAGCAAAACATTCCAGCACAAAAACCACACAAGAAAAGTATCATATGTTGATAAAACAAGAGTTTCCTTTGACCCCGCGAGGGTGAGTTCATGACTTCTGCCTGGCTCAGCACGCTCACGCCGGCGTTAACCCGCGACGCTGCAGCCGAGGACAGGCGGTCGTGAAATGATAACAAATCTGGGGCGGCCTATGGTGTGATAAATCAGAGTGACAATTTAACCATAGGTGCCATTAACCATGGCAAGGCCCTCCACAATAACGGTAATTAACCACAACAAGCCCTTGCTCACTGTACCAATTAGTCACAGCTGTGATTATCCAAAACACTAATTGACCATAGGCAGGATTATCCATTTGCCTGGAATAACAAGAACGGGGATCAACCAAAGTCTGCACCAGTCTATGATTAGCCACAACATTTAACCACCCGGCTCACATTAAAAATAGTGATGATGACTGTATCCAGACAGACACACACACACGCGTGCGCGAGCCTCTCCGTGTGTCTTTATATCTCAGGTCTGAGCGCAGAAATCAATCTGTGTGGAAGCTGGCGAGCTGCAGCTATGAAGGCAGTGAGACCGCGCCGGGGAAAGAGCCTGGGACAGAGGAGTGGTGATTACAGGGCCAAAGCCATTACACCCAGACAGAAACTAAATGGCCCTCCCCCCTGGTGAGCCATCCTTGCAGGGCCCATGGAATCCAAAAGAGAAAGAAAAAAAAAGAAAAAAAAAAAGTCCCCTGTCTCTAATTTGTGTAGCACAGAAAGAACCTGTGTTCTGATTGAATCCTCTTTAATTCTCGCCTGGGTGGAGGTCATGCTACTCTACAAATCACAGGGGTGTTTCCAGGGGAGCCCCCATGGCTTGCGAGCTGGGAGAAATGTATAGTGTGGTGAGAGCTGTGGTGAGAGCGCAGCGAGCAGGCCGGCGAGCACTTGGGTGGCGCTGACTTCAAGAGCAGCGGCAGATGATGAATGGTGATGCAAAAGAGAAGACAGATCTAAATCAACTGGGGGGAAAACGCGTCCTCCATTTCTCACAGGAAAATAAGACCTCAGTAAAAACAGCTCCGCGTTCACGTTCGAATACCTACCCCCCCCCCATAAACCGAGAAGAAAACACAAAATCGGATCGGTTTGTTTTATGCCTCGCAAGGCGTCAACTCCTTGAGTGTTTACACCATGACCGTGTCTTTCAGCGGAGGCAGCTCGTGGAAATAAACTCGTGCAGCGGCAGAGGAAAGCAAAATGACCGGGAGAGAGAAAAAAAAAAAATCAGACTGGAACACAAACACATAAATAGATTCAGAAATTAATCCTGCAGATAAAAAAGAATTGCAATGCCAGAGAAAAGTTTTTTTTTTTTTTTTTGCTAAGGGGACAAGGGAGACTGGAAATTGTACAATGTAAGCAAGTGAAAATTGAGCACGCTGCCACTTTGATCACACTTCTGGCTGACAGGGAGGTGCAATTACGACCGTGGGAAGGCAATTACTCACACAATGCACAAAGAGCCGACAAGAGACGAGGGAGGGAGAGAAAGAGTGGGAGAGGAAGAAAGAAGGAGGGAGAAATGGAAAGAAAATGGTATCTTAAAAAAATAAGATATATATATAAGTGATATGAGAGAAGAACCGTATACGATAGGCGCAGAGACGGAGTGAGATTGGAAATGATTTCCGGGGATGGGCAGACTGACAGGCTGATAGATACACAGACGGGGGGAGTCAGGTGAGGAAACAGCCATATCGAGACTTAGACAAGCAGGCCACCGGGCACAAAACAAGACAATCAAGGACAGCGCTGCATGCTGCTGGGCAAGCATTAGGGATTGGAGGGGAAGGAAAAAAAAAAAAAAAAAAAAAAAGCAACTTCGAAAGCCCAGTAGGTATACCTTCATATATGCCCTGCATGTCTTCTCTCTTTTTTGAAGCTTTACCACACAAAGAGAGGATCAAGAATAACAGATAGACATTAGGTAGCATAGAGGTAAGAAGAAAAGAGGTTACAGCACAAAAAACAAGGGAACACTGAATCATGCCACTTACCATAAATTACAGGAATTAATAAAGGAAGAAATTGCTCAGGTCCGTGAATTATAACCCTAAAATAATGCGACAGCTCTAAATGCTTTGGGGAAATGGCATTTGAATTCTTAATATGAATATGGATTACATAATAGTGAGGGACAAAAAAGAGAAATGCACAGCACTGTGGAGGAAAAAGTGCTGAGACTAGATTCCGATGCGCCGCATTAGTGATGATTTAAAATACATTGCGGCGATAAACAACGCAGGATGGGGTCATTTGTACTTTATGACACGGAGACTGTAATATTGTGCCAGCTCTTTTTAGCCCCTTTGTTGTTCCCCTGGTTACAAAATAAGTTGCATTGTCCTTCAGAGAGAAAAGCAGAGAGGATACAGCGGCGCTCACAAAGAATTAGAAAATACAGAGAGGTAATGTTCCTTTTTTTTTCTTCTTCCTTTCGTTGTAAATGACAACCAAATGTTTTCAACACACCATGGCAAGTAACTCAAGCAAACACACAGAGGAAGCCAATCTGTTTTCTCAGGACAAAGACAACTGAACCGAGTCGAGACTGCCCCTGTGGATTGTGGGCTTGTTTACCGGTGGGGAAAAGTTGCCTGAAACTTAGATTCTTTGCAATATTACTCGTCGGCAGCCAATCACGATAATGTTGGTAATATGTTCCTCCATTCACCGCAATACTCTTGGCACTGCAGCGAGCAACCCTTATCTGCAAACAAACAACAGCATGGCAAGGTGGCTGCTAGCAGTCTGCACATAAAGGTACAAAAGACGGGTATCATTTTAGTGCAAATCACCTTGTTTACAGAAAGAGCGCCGTCTAGAAAGTCTGAATAACAATTTAATTTCTCAAACTGTCACTCAGCTCTCCATGGGACTGTCAACAGTTGAGCAATGTAGGTATGTCTTGGGCCTACTCTTTTCTCTCAGAGTGCTGCTAGAAGCTCCAGGGGAGGGCAGCTCCATACTTGTCAGCGCTGAAGAGTTATTCTTTGTGTTGGTGGGGGGCTCACGGCCATTAGCTCCTTTAAGCTGGAACTGCCAGGTGAGGCTGCGTTTCCAAAGCCAGTAATTACCAGGGAGCTGGACAGGAATGAGCTTCCCCTCAGGGCTAGGCTTGCCTTGCTAGCCCCCTCACCTGAGACTGTGTGCGCGCGTGTGCGTGTGCGTGTGTGTGTGTGTGTGCATGTGTGTGAGCATGTGTATGAGTTTCTGTTTGTGCATAGCACTCCCTCTAATGAATACTCTGTGGTAGACTGAGTCAGAATTGGAGCAAAAGGGGAACAAAGGTTAAATCAGGGGCCACAAAAGGGCGTTCTTCTGATACGTGTGGTGTTGTTCCGGAAATTACCTGTAGTTAAATTTACAAAGATAAGCTCCGTCTCAAACATAGCCTTATGATACTTATATGTATTGTTCAACATGATAATCTCCACAAATCACTACACCTGTTTTTATTTGTGAACCACACATGCAATTAATATAAGCAGACAGCTAGCGTTAGCCAAAAATTAGCTACAACAGTTGGTTGGGCTTTCACATCACCACCACCCGCCAAGGATGTCCACCGACTACTGTTCCTGCATTGAAGTAGCTAGCTAGCTGTCTCTGCTACAACTGACTGTGATAGATAGGTGTCAATATCTAGTGTAACACTGTTTATTAAAGATGGCCGAAAGAGAGTTGTCAGGGGACGAACAGTTTGCACAGCACAGGGGGAGGACAGAGCAAGAATTAAAGTTCACGTTCTTGATGTAATGATGCTGTAGTTTCAGTATAGCAACTTGTTAGCAGTTTATTTTTAAGCACAGAACAGCTTAAAATTCTGCATTTGAGATGTTAGCAGGTGTTATTTATTTTGTAGATCAAAACATCAACCATTAACCATTGACTTTATTTTCTGCACATGTCAAAAACCCTATGGGGAAAAAAAGAGTCATCTAGTCATTTCTGGGTTCTAGGGCTTACAGCAGAAGACTGGGTTTCGACCGTACCTTGTTGAAGCTGCGTCCAGCTGAGTCCTTCTCGCTGGGCCTGAGCTCCTGCAGCTGAGCGTCCAGAATGTCTACTAACTGCTCCATCAGACGCACCGAGGAGCTGACATCGCCGGCGAAAACCGGGCCCTGCGTGTGACGAGCCAGCTCGTTGGCTAAATTAGCAGCGTTTTCGCCGCTCCGAATCTGAGGATGCAACAACAAGCAAAGCGGGAGCGGGTCAATGAAACAGACGTCAGATGATGGTTCTGCAACGTGAAGCAGATATAATGTGTCTTGTATACCTCTCAGGGTTATAATCAATAGTAGCAATGCTCGTTCACAAGGAACAATTCATTGCGGGCAGAATGAATGTAAACACAGGCATTGAATGTGTAGCGGGGAACACAATACCTTAAGTGTAACACACAAGGTTAGTGTAAAAAATCCATGAATAGTCCGCAATGTGCAGTAGATAGGAATGGATTTCAAGGACAATTATACCCGCAAATACTCTCTCACTGTTATATATCAATAATCTGTGATGTTCAATGCATTCCAAGTGCTATTTTGTGATGGAGGGTTGTAATTTACCTTTTCAGAGTACCTACTTTCCCTTAACCTGCCTTGACAACTTATACTTTAGTTAGTGATTTTCTATATTTCCCAGCATACTTTTCGACACCCCCTGCAGAAAGTGCCTGTATTTGTGGCATTCAGTGTGTGTAGGAGGACAGAGCAATAGCGATAGCACAGTGAGAGCAAGAGAGCAATTTTTTTCCAGTTGAGAAAAGGCAAGAGTCATGCCCCATACTCAGACTGCAGCATGTCTTGTGGCTGTATTTCATTCTGCTGTATTGAGGTGACTGTCAATGGAGAAATTGGCATCTCTTCCTCCTCTATGATAGACTTCCTCCTGTGTGATTGTTGAACATCAGGACGAAATGGGGACTCCAGAAAGAAGCCTTTGCGCTTCAATTCTGAGGGCGGACACCAAAACCTGAAACTTACTCCTAATGTGTAAGATATATATATATAAAAAAAAAACATAGTAGATGTGCTACAAATTTCTTGATATGCTGTCACATCATCTACCTTCTGCCAGTTATCAGAGGGAACAGGAAAAATACTGCACCAAACAACAAAATAAGCCTTGAAATACCTACATTCCTATTTTATAGCAATATTAAAGAGCTTCAGTGTGGATTTTTTCCTTTACGGGTCCAGATGTCCTTCAGATACACATCGGAAAGTGAACAGACTTTGTTTGTTTTCAGCTGTTTTCTACAATTAACACGTTTTGGATTTACCTTTTGTGCGACTTGAGTCACCCAGTGCGAGGTGCAGTTGCTGAGGTCTGGCCCTTTGGAGCACCAGGTCCCTGCCATGGTGCAGAGGAAGGAGGCAATGCCTGCAGTGCCACAGAACAAACACAACAGTTGGAGGGAAGCCAAACCCCTTCTCAGATATTGTTTCTCCTGCTGGTCCTCCATTCATCCAGACTCTCCGGAGTGGGAAACTAACTGGTCAGCAGGAACAACCATTTCAAAACAATTTCAAAGCCAGTCAGCTTTGCATAGTCTAGAGGAACAAGGGAAATTTAATGGTAGAGGGCATACGAACAGGCTTTCAGGTTCTTACATAGCTTGGTCCTAATTGACAAGCAATACACAAGATCCTAGTTTGTCACTGTCTGTAAACAGACACATTTCAGAATTGTCAACATTTTATATGCAAATGTATTATGCATTTCTAAATTAAATACAAGATTATATCTAATGAATGCCACTCCACTGACAAAAGCAACAGCTCATGTAATCCAAAACTCATCACTATTTCGCCCCCACAGTCAAAACATTGTCTCCTTCTCGCTTTTATCCTCCAATAGCCATGCTTGATATTATGACAGTTCTGTCAGTCACTGTGATGGGTTTTTCAAAGGTAACTCGTGTAAGATTTTCCTTTTGGAGTGCTGATACCATTGTCAAATGAATTGGCATAACAACCATCAGCACCATGTTCCATAGTCCCTGAGTGTGGCTTTCTATTGTCATATATCATGACTTCGCCTCACCGCTGCTTTTGATGCCAAACTTACGACATTACCAGAAGGGATTTTGTGGGAAATCAAGCCCTTGCCTCCCATATTGCACTAAATTAAATTGCAAAGCACATCACTGGGGCTTCTTAGTCACTGTGAAGAGCAACAATAGCATATTGCCAGCATTTGAATGCATTGTCACAATTAATTTTGTAGTGATATAACAAAGAAAAAATACTATATGCCTCTTTGAATGATGTGCATTTGAAGAACAGGAATACACTGCAGCATAATGGTTATCGTTACTTGTCAACACCTCCAAATTATCTCAAGCACTAATATGTTCACATATATACGCATATCCACATGATATGTCCACATAAACATATCCTCATTTTACACTTTCCTAAAATCCCACTACCATCTAAGACTTGGGCTGAGTGTAAACATGTTCAGTCCTTCTTTCTGAACCATGAAACAGTCCCAGGTAATTATCAGCTCAGGTTACCCACTAATTTGCAACACGCGTAAGGCGTGATGACACAGGACATGCTCTACATTTAGGAAGGCAATCCTGACGTCAGTGTAACCCTAACCCATGTAATGTGACAAATTACCGATAAATCACCATCTTCTGAAGTGGACTCTGACTTGTTTTTTTAAAGTTCAGCCGTAATGAGAGACCACCTGGGTGGAGCATCTGTGAAATTGCTGCGTTTCAGTCAGGTTGGAAGATTGTGACGCCAGTTCACTTAGCGGTGAAATATGCAGTGTGGGACTTCTGCTAATATAAATGTTGTCACATCACACATTTTTTTTGGTTTTTAGCAGGTAGACCCAGGTAAAAAAAAAAAAAAAAAAGAATGTGTAAAACCCTCATGCTTGGTGTAAAAGTGGCGATACACACACTTTACACAATACAAATAATACAGTAAGTCTACCTCTGGTGCCTTTGGGGCAGGGCCTGTCCACAGTGGTTCCAGTGTGGGTCTGGGGCCAGTCGATGGCTCTCCTCCTGGTCGCCTCACAGAAGCGCCGGGGCGTGGGGGGCAGCTCTGGGACAGTGGGCTCTGCTGTACCTGAGCTGCGGGAGTCCTCAAATGGGTCTCTGCCGTCCCTGGGGTCCGCCGCTGCTGCAGTTGTGTTAACCTGCCCCTTCGCTGTAGATGCAGCAGTGGTGGTAATCATGGAGGTGGTCTCGGGTATAGATGACGAGACGGAGAAATCTTCAATAGTTGGCACTGGAGCAAGAGAAGAGTGAAGCTGTTAGAGCTCGAGTCAATAAATGTCCTTGCCTTGAACTCCCATCACTCCTGGCAGCGAGGAAACGTTAACTGTATCGAGTCCCACGGTTTGTAGGTATTGCTCAGAGTTACTGCTGCCCATAATTCTTAGAAATAAAAAGCTTTGTGCAACATTGAGCTGTAACTCCACCTCTATTCCGCGCCTTCACTGCATAAGATCAAGGCAATTCTACAAATGCTACACTATCTCTGCTATTTTTAGTTTACTTAAGCCCACAAATAAGAAAAGGACTGGTATTGGAACAACCTTTTGGATGGCAGTGATTTCTTCTCAAGAGAGTTGGAACCTTGAGCTGATTAAATGTCAACGGGGAAGACAAAGCCTGCCTGCATTTGACTTTTTTTTTTCTGCCTAGTTCATCTCCCTCCCTTTGATAAAGCTGGTGTGAGGAAGGAGAACTGCACTGCTCCCGGCAAAAGCCATACATCAGCAATAATGTGATTCCACTGTATTCAATCCACGCCTATCCTGCAGTGAAAATCTGTGTGAGCGCTCACATCCACATGTGCATGCGTGCATGTGTATGCTGTATGGCTCAGGTGTGTTCCTACATGTGTGCTTAAAATCACTGTGTATACAGATGGATATCTGCTGGAGAGAGCCTGGAGGTAACTAGGAAATGAGGCAGCAGAAATAGGAAATCTATAAATATAAATTTAATACAGTATGAATAGCCAATACAAATAAAAAGAAAACACAATAAATGTTTCTATGTGCGTGAGTGTGTGTGCGTGCACGCATGGATACATTACTTGTCTCCTGCATGAATGATCATACATTTTACCAACAGCCAGATGATTGTTTGTGAAGATAAAAGCAGCTTCTCACAATGAGGTCTGCCTTGGTGAAAGGGCCTATAGTACTGTCTTCAGTGGCCCAGGGTGCATCTGGGAAAATGCAATATCATGCTATCTGACACCCCATCATCACACACATATCTCCATTTCCTCAGAGTGAATGGTGACAAAGACCACATTTTACCTCTGGAGCTAATCAGCCAATCAGGGGAATCTGTATTTAGCTTTTCCATTCTGGTGAAATATTGTGTTTATAACAAAGCCAATCTCTGGGGATGTGGTCAGGAGCCCACAGCAGGAAGGCGACAATATTCTTGTGATGCTCAGTATAAAAAAAAAAATAAAAAAAAAAGGCCTGGATCACCCTGCAGTGTGGTTGCATTGTGACATTTCACTCACTGACCTTCTCCCCCTGGAAGGAGCCCTGGCTAATTACCTCACGCTCATTCAGTCATTGTATGTCATGACATGAATCACTCGTTCATGTGCTCCTGGCCGGCACGGCTGCCAAAGTGACAGCTGACATGTTCGGTTATTGTCATGAACAGGTGATGTGAAGAGGTTATGAAGCGAGCTTTCAGCCAGGGCCCACAGCTATCAAGGTTCTCTGAATCACTCCCAGGAATTGAGGTAAAAGTGTGACTGTACGTGACCAAAAATAGTCAAAGCTCAGAGAGGGACCAGGAAGCGAGTAATCAAGTGTCTTGTTCCTTCGCTCACTAGTGAGTGGGAGCTAGTCTGAGCGGGAGGAAGACATAAGGAGGATCATAATGTAAATTTGATGAGGGATGGTTTTCATTTTTTCCAAAAATGCCAAATTAAATCCCACAAACTGTCATCTGACTGTGGTATAACATAATAGTTAAACAATAAAAAATATATACTGTATAACATTAATACAACTGGAAGAAAACGAACTGTTCCAAAAAACAATGCAAATTATAAGTATATATTCCTTGTATTTGGTGTCCAAAGTGAGAGGAATTATAGGCTGGCTTGCTTGAATAAGAGAAATTTATTTCCAAAACATTATATATTCACTTACAGAGAGAAACTGCTCCCTGACATTCACCAGGCAACATTTGAAGAAGATAAATGGCACTGTCCTCAAAAAAAGAAAAAAACAAACTACTTTATAAGCAAATGCCTCTAAACATAAATACCCATAATGTGCTTAACTTGCATGCCAGCAGTCAGTGTGGAGGAGTGGGTGTTATTTATTTATTTTTAAATGGTGGATATCTCATTTTAGAAGGAAACTCTTCATACACACCTATAATGCAATAAAATTCAGCTGCAACTCCATAAGTGCCTGTGTAATTGTTTTGCAGAATATTAAACCTGAGCAAACTTCCACTTCTCCATAGGCCAATATTGCCAAGGTCTTAATATGCAATTAACTTGCTCATGAGACCATGCTGCTCCAAGTCAAGGATTCAAAGCCCTGCCTCCCTGCTGTGCCCAGATTTCAGCACACAGTGTCATACGACAGCAGCAAACAGTCTTTGTATTTCGTGCAGGTGATTCTTCTTGTTTTTGATCTTGGATATCCAAACTGTATTTCTAATAGCAAACCATTAGTGCCTTAAGAATGCAGATATTTTGTGCACAATTAAGCCATTTGCCTAAAAGCTACCCAATAAAAGAAAGAAGGGAAATATACACTGAATTGTGTGCATCTGTTGTTATCATGTCAGTTAAATTCTTCTAAACCGCAAAAATCTATTCATGATTCTTAGCAATTTGCATATTTATAATTTGTGCATACACTCTCTATGCATGCATATATTTCCAAATGATTATTCATCCCAAAACTAAAAATGAATGAAACATCATGTGTTAAAAGGAGCTTTTAGCATATTAGGAACACTGAGAAAACAATTTGTCTTCTCACATACAAAAGTGGCATCAAATTTGTTGCTAGAATTATACAAAAAATTGTAACGGTTTTCATGCTATGAAACACTTTCACTTTCACTCTCTCACATGAAAATATAAAACCCCACTGCCTTAAGAGGCACCCTCATATGTGGACTGAGTCAACGTTTTTAAGTGAAAGAGAAGGGTTTTGTATTAGGGTGTGATTGCTACAACATCAACAACCACAAATATATAGCCAAATCAATACAGCTGGAAGTGACTGCTTGTCAGATGCCTATGCTCTTGCACACTTCTTTTGATGTCTCTGCAGTAAACGCGCTACAATTTTCTTTTGATTGCAACGAGCAATTTCCCCGCCAGTGAGAACCTTGTGTCCTCTGATAGCACTCAGGCAAGAGAGGGCTGTCCCAATTAGCTCCTATTTCTCTCAAGAGGCAGTCAAGTCACTCTTGATGGGCGATCTGACAGGAAGGGCATATTGTTGCCGTATGTTGAATAATGCCTGCTGTAAATAATATTGCAGAGTTGAGGCGGAACGCTTGAAAAATGGCTGTCGCCCGGCTCTGAACAGAAATGGAGTGAATTAAAACGGTGCTGAAAGGAAAGAAAACCATTACACAAGATCATCAATCAAGGCATCAGAGCTAAAGTAGAATTACTTTTATCATTTTATAACAGCACCCCACAGCCATTTATCTATTTGGAAAATGGAGACAAAAATAATTAAATAAAAGCATAATCAGATGATCACAGATCCAGAAATTCTATTTGTCCTTGCCACGACTGCTCAAACCAATAATAGGAGGTTTTTATCTCTAATTATACACACCGAGTCAAAAGAGCCATAACTATCTACCTGTCCATATAAGCTCCAAGATAAATGGATAATAAGCCGCTTAATACCTGCTATTAGCAAGAGCAATGACAACACAGCCAAACCAAGCTGTTTTAATTGGTTTAAATTTTGAAGATGAACAAGGCTAATTCTCCAAGTACAAAGACCCACACAGCACAATTTGATGGGGTCCAAATCGCAAATACAGGGCTCAGTTAAAACCCGCCCCTACGTCAGCGGCAATCCATTTCCAAACAATTCCGAACGATGAGCAAACTTCCAAATGTCAATCCAGTTCAAATGTGAGAGTACATTGCTGCACAGATTGCCGTAATATTGTTTTTCTCCTCGCAGTGGTCGCCTTTGCTGAGAGCACGGCCAAATGAAAGGACAAAATGAAAGCGATTTCAGCCAGCACTTACCAAATTAATGGGCACAACACCGCACTACCAGCGCCCAACACTCCACTATCAATAAGGGTTGCTAATGGTGTGTGTGTGTGCGTGCTTTCTTGCATTGATGTGTCTTCATTCATTTGCTTTCTTGAGAATTTCATCTCGACTCAGTGTGACAGTCTCAGTGGATAAGGACTGCGTAAGAGCCACAGTTAGTATTTTTGCTTCTTTTGAAGGGGCCAGTGCTGGTAACTAATGATAGAGAAACAACAAATCCCCCAAGATATGAATTTTACATCAGGCTGTTTATATGCGCTCATGCTGCTCTGCTCCATTCAGGCCCATGTGACGTGACCAGCAGCCCGGTGTAACGTAATGGGCCTGAACCATCTGGTCGCATAGCCTGGCATGGAAGGTAGAGGCCAAAAGACAGCCAATTCATGTGTGGTTTTTCACCCACCACATCCATACACATACAAATACGCCGAGGAAACGCTGTGGGGCTGATTGCATGATTGGAACTTGTTCTTTAAAAAGCAGTAGACAGAAAAAAATCATTTACGAGGGCTGAAAGTGAAGACTGCAGGGATCTAAAATCTGCAAAATCTGCAAAAACAAGTCATATATTCTCATTATATTCAGTCATAAAATCTTGTTTTTCTTCAAGTAAGTGAAAAAACAGTGGGATGAGCTTGTTTCCAATGGCTGTGTTTCCAGAATTCTCTTGAACGAGTGTCACTTTTCCAATTCTTTCAATTCTACTTGGCTGATCTGCCTTATTCTGCCTTGTTTCAACACATACTTCTTCTCTGAAACGAGTGAAACTGCACCGGGAACAAGTGGGATTATCTCATCCCACTGCCAGGTTTTTTTCCTCACTTGTTTTAAGAAAAAAAAAATTTAAGACAGAACATGAACAACTTGTTAAGATGGAGATTTTTTTTTTTTTTTTTTTTTTTTTTGCAGTGCAGTGCAATCACGAGTACACAGAGGGGGAGGAAGGCGGCGAGGCAGCACCCAAAACACACAAAAGCACACATAGAGACAGACAGGAAGACAGAGAGGCACCGACACATGCACACAATATAAAAACACTAGCGTTCTTTTCATCCCCGCTCTATTGAAAAACTTCTTCTATGCCTATAATGTCCACTTGAACGAGTGGCATATTCCTCCAGTCTTGAAAGCCAGCGCTGAGCCATGGCAACAAGCAGAACAATTAAAGCTGCTCCAAAATCTCCCTGGCTGCCTCACTTCAGCCTCCCTCTATTTCTGTTGCTTAACATCATGCTTCAGAGGGTGGAACACAGGCTTACTGCATGATACTTCTATAAATGTCCTGCGTCTACACGGTTCACCTGGAGGCGTTGCTCGGTGATATAAAAGCGAGCCAGTGTGCATCAATGTGCACAGCTGGTTTTAGCTACACAATGGCTGCGCAGAAGCATCGGGGCTTTTGTGATGGTGGATATGTGAGGCGCACAAATATTTACTCTATAAACGTGTGGTTAGCTTGACATTTCAATTCTATGCAGAGCCCACTCCAGATCAGCGTTACCAGATTACTCCGAGTGACTAAGCCTTTCGGACAAAGCCATTAATTTTATGCTTCTCGTCTTTAGACCTCAGATCAATGCTACCTCAAAGGCAAATTAATTTTCTCCTTTCGCTCCTTGTTAGTTTGAAATGTACTCGGCAATTACTGGCTATTCTGATTGGCTTTTTGAATCCGTTGGACTGGGATCAGTTGATGTCTTTGCACATCACAGAAAATACATTACGAGCGTCCCTCCAAGTTTTAAACAAACAGCCGCTTAGGTGCGCTTTTTATTGGCATGCGGCTCTTTTATAAAGACTTCTAAGGAGGCGCACTGTCTGAGTATTGATCATCGGTGTTTCGTGTTCACAAAGCATTAGCGGAACATAGGCATTTCGTTGCAACGTGCGTGAATTGGTTGGGACAATAAGAGGAGCGATCGATAAGGGGAATAAACTTAGTAAATCACCTGAACCCGGGCCAGTATTCAGAGATGTAAAGTGCTAAAAACACTCCACACAAGGTAAGGAGAACACAGACAGCTTGCTAAGGTCAATTATTTTCTGCTTTGATCACTTTGCTAAAACATCTTAAATATAGACCCTAATCCGGTTGACACTTCAGTGCGTCTCTAGGATGAGCATTAGAGCCAAGGTTGATGCGTTTGACAGAAGAGGAGACTCTCGCTCTCATTGTGCTACATGAGTCCTGCAAAGGAGAAAAATACACTGGTTTGGTGTTTGAGGTAACTTCACTCTGTGGTCGATGAATCTTAATGGGCACAATTAATTTCCTCTGTGCCTCAAGTGCCCCTCAGTTTCAGTGAGAGAGACATTATTTCAGCACCATTAGATTACCCTGCAGAATAGGTTGTTTAATTCAATGCTATATCGCAGGCAGCAATAAATCCTAATAGCTACACAGTAAAGAAGTTAAAGGTGTAGATCTGGAAAACCTAATAAACATGAACCAATTATTTTGATGTGCCAGTCACCACACCCAGAGTACGGCTGCTAGCCTCGGCCTCTCTAGTCGCCTCGTCCGACTCTCTAAGCCTGCAACATCTCAAAATGTTCTCATAAAATACACTTAATGATCCACAGTGGCACGTTCTGTTGCAAATACGCATTCTTGATTGTATCCCAATAGCAGAACAGTGGTGGAAACGGGTGCTTAAAATAATGGGCGAAATCAACAGCTATGTACAGTTGGTTTCCTTGATTACACTATTCCTGCTGCAAGTGGCAGTGCAGTCTATGTGGCATTTGTGTTTACCGAGGCATTACAGTAGCTGAGAGAGCACATTAAACTCTTCATTGGAAATGCACTTTGATGGCCACTTTTCTCGTTTCCGTGAGCCTCTTTTGAGACAAGGAGGGTAATTATGATAATTCAGTTGTTAATTACATTTACATACATCAGGACGTGAACAGTAGAGCAGGCAGCTTGCATGCGTGGAGAACTCATTAAAGTTTGAGTATTTCATATCTCCGCTAACATAGTCTTAATTGAGGCTTTGGTTGTTCTGCAAAACAGACACAAACTCGGAGCCCACTGGGTGTCAAGATATCACGCTGGGGGGATTCCGGGGGAACAGCAGGAAAACAAACAGACGTGTTGACAAGAGGCCAGGGTTCAGGAGCACACAGCCTCCATTGAGACATCAACCCACCTCCCCCTCAAAAACACAGGTCAAGAATCAAATTTCCCCCTGACAACCCCTCCCAAGCATCCAGAAGTTAAAAATCATAACTTAATCTGGACCAGTGCTCCAGGGGCAACTTGAGCCTCTAACGTTATGTGGACTCCGACTGAGATCCTTGTTTCCCCTCCTTGTACAGGGACTTAGGCCGGCTCTCCGGGATAAGATGGCTGCAGTCAGGTAATTATGCCCATTATCGCCGTGATGTAAGGGCCCTGTCTGATGACACGTATGTCTCCCCTCAGCACTTTGCAGATTAATTTAAACCCCCTAACCGCCTGACAAGATGCTTCACTGTAATTGATCTCTCTTTCCACCACGTGGCCGTTCTTCTAACCTTGTCATCTGCCTTGATTCACCCTGTGGTCACCGAACTCACACACACTTAGAACTGGAGGGTTTAGCAACATTATGCCACAATATTATGGAGATTGTCTCCCGACGTGCTGTCAAGAACGGCCTCTGAGAAGTTGATGGGGTAGCCATGGCAACACAAGTTCAAATTCCAAGGCAAGGAGGGGGGGCAACCTTTTTCATACTGTGCACAGTATTTCTGAATCCCATTCCAAGCATTAGAGGGAAGTTCACGAGGGCAGTGTTCATAATGGGTTGGGATAAGGCCTAAGATTAAAGAATTTGATAGGGTCCAAGCTGCAGCTAGAGTGAGTGCTTCGGCTTGCCTCATGGTAATAAAGAAGCCGGCTTTGTAGCGGCGAGATCCCTGTGGGAGCTATCCCTCATTCCAAGGTGAATCTGTAATTTCTGTCTGCAAATGAGCCCTTTCCCCAAGACTAACACAACCCTCTTTTCTATATCACACCTGAACTGCATCCAAAATTAAAAGGCAGTCATCTGTGACATCCCACACTGTAACCATACAACAGGAGCTCATCACATTACATTTTGCGTCAGACGAAATGAAGCAGACTTACCTTCAGCGGGATCCGGCGGCCCGAAGTCCAGGTCGTAGCGCAGCACGTAAAAGTTATTCCACACGTATAGCTGGTTGTCCCGGGGGTTGTAATCCACAGCGGCGATGTATTGGTACTGGTTGGGGAAGAGGATGTCGGTGTACTCGCCCTGGCTCAGCTTGGTGTTGTAGATGTAGTCGATGTGGCTCCTGCTGGCCTCGCTCTCGTTCTCCTCGTAGGTGGAGCGCACCACGTGCAGCACGCCGCACACCATGAAGGCGTTGGAGGCCGAGCGCTTGTCATACGCCGTGTCCCAGGTGGCTTCAAAGCGGAGCGTGTACGGGTTGAGCTGGCTCACCACAATGCGCCCATTGTTCTGCTCTGTGGCGTAGATCACCCACAGGCCTCTTTCGTCCACCGCCAGGTCAATGTCCGTCTTCCCGCCCCAGCGGTAGGGCGAGGTGTCGTGGTAATTGGCATTGTTCACAATGGCCTCGCCGCTTTTGATGCGCGTGCGGAGGTCAAACTTGACAATGTTGCGCGTGCGTTCTTTGTTGAAGAAGATAGCACCATCATAGGCTACAAAACCTGTCCCGTCAACACGATGCGGCAGTTTATAAGTGGTAGTCTGGCGACCGTTCTTGAAGTCCTCCAGAGAGGCGTATTCGATGAGGGTGTCAGTGCGGTACGGGGTCCAGGGCATGAAGAAGACCTTGTCTCCAGCCTGCAGGGGGTCTTTGCACCACGCCCCCGCTTGCTGCTCTGCTTCATATATGAAGGTGGAGGCTCCTATACCCTTCAGAGTTCCAGGACAAATGAAAACTAGTGACAGAGAGGAAAGCGAAAAAGAACATAATAAGGAAAACTGGTTCAGACACAGCAGGTTTCGCTAAGACAGGCATCATTCTTGTTGCTGTACAAATCAAGTGCAGGACAAAAAGATTAGGGACTGTGAATTTGGAGGAATACTTGCTACTATTTTGCACTATTAAAAGAAAATCAATGAATATGCCAGAATGATTATTCAGAATGAGAAATGTGAAGTTGAGAGAACTTGCATCTCAAGGGTCTGCTGCTACACCCTAACAGGGACAAAACAAAATAAAATGTGAACAGAAAAGGGGTAAAATCCTGCAAATGGAAGACACGGGAAATGGGAGAAGTACAGTTCACACGTGTTTTTTTTTTTTTTTTTTAAATACCAGCCTGTCACTGACTTCAAATGCCACACTAACAGCTGGGTAAATGGACACACTGCACATGCACACTCAAATGACTAAGGTCATAAACCAAAATGATAAGGGAATAGACTTCACATCTTGTGGGGGGAGTGAACAACAGGTTGTCAATGGTGTGGTGGCAGCAAAGCAGAGGTAAAATGAAAGTGGACGTTGGAGGGGGGGAGAAGACCGAACAACAGTGGTAAAGGATTTTCACTACTTCTGTGGCAAAAGACAAGAGTAACCACTGATGGGTGAGGGAGGCCAAGGCAAGGCTCCCATTTAGATGGTTAAAATTAATTGGTTCTGGATGAAAGGAACACAGAGAATTCTTGTTTTCTTTTCAAACATTTTAGCCTTTGCCAATCTCACTCAGCCATCACTGCTGTCTCACATCACGTGCTATGGGTGCAGCAGAAATTGGGCCAGGCAAACTAAGACTGAGCCAAAAGACAATACACACAATTCTAAAAACTACTCATTCTTCAAGAGTCAATACAGAGAAAATCACCACAAATCAGCTGGTGATTCCTTTCGCATTGTGCTTTCATGTCTGAGAAAAAAATTATGCTCGATGACCCTGGATTTCTTTTGAAATTCTGCTTTTTTGAAATTCATTTGGAGTCCAGTGTTGCAAACAATCCCCCTATGGGTTTAGCATTTGACAGGAGAGGCAATCAAGGGGGAGGAGACGTGAGGGGAGCTGTACTCAACACCACAGAACAAGGAGCCGGAGGGGGGGAAAGGACCAGACCACTCATTTACCTTTTTGCTCCACTTCTATTTCAGGCATTGGAAAAGAAAGCAAAAAGAGTGCAAAAGGGAGAGAAAGGTTATCATGAGTCAACTACCAGGTACAAGAGAAGAATTTGTTGGAGGATATGACCAAGAGATGAACTGGACAGCTGCTAGGGGGGAAAAGAGCTCGGAGAAAAAAAAAATGTTTATTAGTGGACGGCCTCTCATCCTAGGATGTAAAAACACACAAGTTAAGACTGGAGACAAACTATGCGCCATGCTCTTCAGAGGATTAATATGTTCATTCCAACCTTCTTTAAACTGCCAACAAAATAATACATTGGCCAGTATAAAAGCACAATATAACCCTGTAAATATGCTTCTCTCAAATGGCTTGATATTAAGAAACACTTGACTGTTTCTCAAAATCCTAGGCATATTTTGACAGATAACATTCTTAGGGAAACAGTACAGGAGTTATTTTTGGCATGTATTGACTGGGGGTGGAATTTGTTCAGACTTTATAAACACAAATCAAAACTCGATTCCAAACCTGCTCGCCCACACACAAAAAAACTAACTTGGTGCTAATGTTACAGACCAAACTCTCTAATGAGCCAAAGAGAGCAACGGCAAATAAGCAATGACTGATGAACACTCTGCCTAATATGGGCTTTCTTAAGCAGATCACTGAAGCTGCATACAGAGGGACAAGGGAGGCTAGAGACAATGTGAAAAGATCGGAAAGTTTAAAGAGAAATTAGAGCAGAGAGGTTAGATGGGATCAAGACCGAAGGAGAAGGGGAGCTCTGTTTGAAAGAAGAAAAAAAAGAGTGAATATTTCAGAAAAAAAGTTTAATATTCATCAAATTGAACATTAAATGCTGGTTTCACAGGCACTGAGGAATACAAGTCCTACGGTACTCTTAAAAAAAAAAATCCTTTTAAGGCAGAATAGTTCAAATCAGATATCAGAGAGAAGTTTATGATAGTGCTAGCTTTGGCCAAGTCTACATTTAATTAAATCAGTTTCACAAAGGATAACTAGAGTTGATCCATGTCCAAATCCAGGAATCCTGTTAATCTGAGCAAAGAAAAGGGTTTACCACAGGCACATTCAAAAGTCACATTTGTAGAGCTTTCATGCAGAATCCTGTTACAATTTTAGGATTTTCAACACTTTTTCTAATGATGTCTAATATACCCTGTAGCAGGTTGCTTTAAATAGCTCACTCCAATTCCGCGCAAAAAAAAAAAAAGTGACACCTTCAGTATATCGGTTTCTGTGTACTCAGTCCTTAATTATCACAGTGAAAGACTCCACAATTGAGAGGCAAAGTCCTCTTCATGACTTTTCCTAACTATTCAAGATTAAGGCCTACTTCAAAACATTTTGTTATTATTGTCGCTAATCTCCCTCCATATCCTTCCATCTTAATAGTCTCTGAAACAAGCGCCGACACTTGGCGAGCAGATTATGAAAATCAACCTTATTCATTATGGAGAGAAGAGGAGAGACTGTGGTTATAGCACATCTGTCTAGCTTAAAAACACATTTAAAAGACATTAACACGAGAGAGTTCAATATGAGATTCGGATGGGGGATACTTACTATAGGGAACACACTCATACTGGACCTCTAAGTACTTGTAGGTGCCAGGGCATGGGTCGGGAAAGACATCAGAGCCAGTGACAACCACACACTGGGTACGGTTGTTGCACCTAGAAAAAAAAGATTGACCAGAGATTTCAGCATGTCAGATTTAAAGCACTACCCGCGGCAAGAAAATTAGGATAAGACAACATTAATAAGACAGAGGGGAAAAGTTCACCAGTACTGCTACAGTGAAAATTATGAAAATCCCAGCCAGGGCTCTTATTATACGCAATCTAGTTAGACCCTCGGCAAACAGAGAAGGGAATGAAAGCATTAAACACACAAAATATGAAAGACATGAATGTGATAATGCCGTTTCGGGAATTAGCGATGGCATGTGGACTTCTCCAGCCGGGGTGAATTTATCTCTTTTAACAGCGTCTTCATACCGCTATTGAAAGGAAGGCACTGGTTAAAATACACACAACAGGTGGCTGTGACATGCAGTCGACTGGAATGGCTGCCTCCGGTAAACACCCAGAATCCTCTGCATGTGTGCGGCAAACACAACGTGAGCGCGTCGCTTTCCATGAGAGATATTTGCCTTCCAGTATGAAACAACCAGGCTGATGAGCGCGTCCCTCTTGAATTAAAAGTCTGACGTGAGGGTTAGTTTGTGTGTGCTTTTGTTGTGCGAGTTTTGCGGCTGAGTGCTACAAAGTTCGGGTAAG
>OMLF01026273.1:35567-59968 GCA_900302615.1 Holocentrus rufus | reverse complement strand
ACAGGACATTTTAACCGTACAATAGAATCCATGCCGACGATCAAGTCAAAATTAAAACAGACTATTCCCCTATGCCTAAATACATTGCTTATGAGAGTAAGGTCTTCACCACCTACCTGCAAGGATGTATAGGCAGACTGGCTGCTATGCTGCTATGCCATGTCTGAGCTGTCTCTGCATCAACAGAGCATCATCACAAGCAAAACATCCACCGGCTGCACGGCTGGGGCTTTAGCATGAGAAGAGTGCCTCCTAGTGGCCGAGGAAAATACCATAGGAGGAGGAGGAGGAATAAGAGAGGGGGAGAGAGCGAGAAAGAGAGAGCGAGTGAGGGAGAGAAAGCGAGAGTCAATCTGTGTCAGTGCTTCAGTGAAATAATAGTACAGTCAGCTAATTCCAGTTTAGTGCACCGTCAATAATAGTGAGCTTGTTTGACCCTGCGAATGTTGTTCCTCCTCAGGGTCTAACTCAGCACTTTTCCCTTCTGCTCGCTCCGGGTTGTATTGGGATGATGGTTTGACAGCCATGAGTCATCCTAATGTGTTCAACTCTGACGATCCAGAAACACTCTAAATATTTACCATTATTCATGAGGAGGATTTGTTTAGTTTTTGTCGGAGCACTGTCTGCTGTCAGGTGCAGATACAGATACAGTTCATTGATATTTTATGATTAATATTTTTTTTCACCAGCGAGCCCCAGGCGTCAAACTTGTGTTTACCCTGGCATTTTTGGGTAGTAATTTCCCCCTCCCGAGACACAAAGCGTTGTTAAAAATCTAGAGGCGGTTAACAACAGGCAGCTACTTGATATTCGTAGGTGCGAGGAGCCTGTTCCCATTTGACCAGGAGGAGTTGGAGCTGATTTGAAGACAAGAAGAGTAGAGGTCTTTAATTACAACCCTCTCTGTGGCTTCAGGCAGCGCTGGCCCCACTTCACAATTAAGACCAATAGTTAGCAAGAAGCCACTGGACAGAAATTAGAACTTTAAGGGGCAGGATAGCATTAGGGTTACGGTTTGAGCAAGGAAAAGAAGGTTTCCAAATCATGCTTCAGAAGGAGAAATATAAGATGGTCACATGATATGATAAAAGAAGTTTGATGCTCTTAGCTTTATGTATGTAGAATGCACGAACACACATACTCACACCTACCCTGTCATTTTTCAATGTGATGCTTTATAATACATGAGCCATGATGCATTCAGATAATGCCAATGGGCTACTGTTAGTTTTCCCAAAAGCCCCATTCTCCCCTACCATAATATGTGGCTGTGGTGCAGTGGGACTGTACTCCAGTGCTGTAATGGCCTCTGCAATGGTAATGTGTTTGGACAGATGGGAGAGGCAAGTGCTGATGTGCTTAACTACGCATTTTACAGCTAAACTATTAAAGAGTTGTGCTGTTTACACACCAACATTTGAATACCTGTCTTCAGGCCAGTTTAATTATCCAGGCCCTTCTGTTATTTCTGCTGCTTTGTTGTCTCTCAGCTCTGCACAAGGCATGAGAGATTTGTTTGCGGCTTCATTAAGATATGGTGGTGGTAGCGGTGCGCAGGGAGCAAAAAAAAAAAAAAAAAAAAAAGGGAAAAAAAAACTATTTCATTCCTGCTCGAGTATCTCATACTCTTCTCTCCCTCCCACCCCCATACATACACAGATACTGTACACATCCATTTTCTTATAAAGTCATTTAAAGTGAGAAAATTAAAAATGCCCTGTGATGCCTGCACTTTGAAATCTCTTGGGGCTTTAGGCAAAGGGGAGGGACATACGCCCCCACCCCGTGCGATTCATCCTTAGACGTTTGATTAGTGTATAAGTACTTATAGGGGAAAGGGGCTTGCGTTATAATTTTGTTTCATGAATTCCTTCATATGTTCATCTTCAACCGCATGTTCAAATAAACCATTAATCAAAGGGAAGAGAGGGAAGAGGGCATTTAGCCAGCGGAGCCATAGTCTCAGGGCCTCAGTGAGCTGGTGGATATGGTATTGAGAGACTGTAGGAAGCAGTGGTTTTTAATTATCTGGACTACGTACAGGATGCCGTTTTTGATTGTTTTAATGAGGCAGCTGGCCTATTGTCTCCCCTTAATTCCTCCATTGTTTTTAGAATATGTCATAGTTCTTTATTCTTTTATCAGGTGCTCTGCAGGAGGATTTAGACAATAGCCTTCATTCCAACTGCATTGGCCACTGCACAAAGGCAGCTCACTGCAGACAGTTAGCAGGCAAACAAGTGCAAATCACAAGCTGCACTTTTTCCAGCCTTTTCCCTAGTTTCGGGACTTGCGATTTTGGTCTTTCGCTCTTCCTCTTGACCCACCCCTCCCGGCGCTGTTCCCATAGATCGTGCCACTGCTATAGGTGGTTAACCTGTGTTTCTGTGATTTCGATCACCAGCTATATAAAGGGCTGTCCAGAGGAAGACAGCCATGGGGAAACTGAAGGATCTCTGTGGAGAGCTCCTTGCTGGAATATTGTTTTTCTGTCCTGACGCCTCAGTGCAGTCTGCTTTTCTATTGCTCGCATTTCTAGTGTGTGTGAGAGAGAGAATGTATGCATAGATGAATATATATGCACCGTATTTTTTATGCATGCATGGCTACATGCATAGAGGTATGCATGTGTGCATGCAGGTATGAGTATGTATTTGTGTGCATAGATGTGCATGTTATGGTTGATCATAAATCATTTTATATTGCAATTTTATTCTCCTTAATTACTCACTTGGAATACTGATGTACAGCATTTTTGAGGAATTTAATTTCTTGCAGAACCCCAGTTTTTGGTTAATTTTTTTGCATCTTATACCAAGATTTTGGTATAAGATGGCAATAAAAATACACCCCTATAATTAATAATACTGATCACAATATCTTGCAAAACAGTGAGCACTATAATTGAAGACATAATTGTGCAGAAAGAGTGCATGCATCTTACTGCCTCTACTACCTTGTCTTGGTTGGTTCACTGTACTGTAGCGAGCAGAGTGCTGCCTCAGTGTTTTGTGCAGCTCAGTGAAACTGGGACATTCAGTCCTAAAACTCACTTCCAGCATTCTCACACACAACAGATGGATCTGTAGCATCCTTGGCTGAAGGGATCCAATCTCGGTGCATATTCTGTTGTCAAATTGCAGTAAAACATTTTCATCAGACTCTACATAATCTACTTTAGTTCAGCTGAGGAGAGCATACAGTATCTTTGATTTGGATTGATCCAAAAAACAGTGATTTGTATCTGGGTATCAGGGCCTAGTTCATAATTCTCTTTGTAAGCTGAGCGCCTCTGAACTAAAAGATCTTTACAGAGGAGAGAAACTTTTGTGGCTATGACTGCGATATATTCCCCGCCATTGTCAGTGGCAGTTTGTATCTACCTTGATGGTAACTTGGGCAGACAGTGGAGAGGAGTTTTGTTATTTTAATTAGGAGATAAAAATTCAAAGGGCCTCTCCAGGCAGTGTGTGGTATGACAGAATCAAAACGATGAAGTGGAGCGGCCTGAAGTGTGTGTCTCGTCACAGCAGATTGGCCGACAGATAGGCACTGCTCTTTAAAGTGGCGCTGACATGCACACGCACGTGCACGCCCAGGCACACACACACACACACACACACACACACACAGACACAACCAGACACACACACACCCAGGCGCACACACAGAGCCTGCACACAAATGGGACTTTGAAAGATAGCATATTTTAATACCATTTCACTCCTTTGACACGTTTGTGCTGGTCTAATTTTCAGTGCTTCACCAGCAGATAGGAAGGGCTAGAAAGGTTTTAATCAAAACAGCGATGTGAAATCTGTAATATTCAATTTTGAATTGAAATAATGGAGCAATTCATTCTAGAAACTTAACAATGATTTATACATAATGTATGCCATGGTAGTGTAAAATAATGGCGGCTCTGTTTCTCTTCCCTTGGTTTTCCATTTCCAATAAATCCACAGAAAAGTGGATTGTTTTTAGAAGGAGCTCACTTGAGCACCTTAACCCTGTCTACGGGGCAGTTTTAAACCTGGTGATTCATAGGTTTTGTGTAAACATGAGTAATCAGTGTTCCAGATGGGTGGGGTGTTTCTAGCTGCGCCCCCCTGCCTCCACACCTCTCCTCAGGACTCTCTTTATTCTACATCAGCCAGGGCTCAAATCACAGGTCCCCTCTCAGCCTGACACTCCGTCGCTATGTTTGCACATCTTTGAAAGCTAACGGCGCGCTTTAATTAATTGTCCAGCTTTCCTCAGAAACAATGTCCTAATTCTGCCATTTAGCGGGAGCGTATCATAGTTTGTTGTTATCTCCCCAGCCAGATTTCTGTAAATAGTCATATTAAAAACTTTAATCTCTTCAATGGAAAATGAAGTGCAGCTGAAAAGCCTGTCATGTGCTGAGATAAATATTATCTAAGCTAAAACCTCCACTCTCTCCGTCTCCCCCTTCCTTCCCCCTGCTCCCCCACCCCTTTCTCTGACTTAATGAATATGTTCAGAAGATTTCAGAGGAATGTTTAATCCCAAAACACAACAATCTAATAATATGGAGGACCTGTCTCAGTGTTGTAGCAGACAACAGCACTGTAGGCTACAGTTTACACCAGCTGAGGTGGCAAGCCTCTGGACATGGTTTTTAAAAAAATATTAAGGACATAAAAAAATAAATAAAACATCTTTTCACCTCATTTGGTTATTCTCCATATTATAATATACATAGAAATATCAAAAATGTACAATTTTATAATTTTCTTGCATTTTTATATCAATATGTTGTTAGTTTTACCTCCTGGAAAACACTGGTAAACATACATAAAAATTCCAGCAAACAATATCGTCACAGATTTTTAACCATATTCACAGACACACACACACCACAACAACAATCATATAAACCCTGCAGCATCACAACTTTGAAAGAGAAATGACTGGTAACATGGTATAGTGATGCATTGTGGGATGTTCACCCCTCCTCTTTTGCAAATGGTTGTGTCTCCATGACCAGAATCCATTCATTCTGAAATTTGGCACTGCTCAAAATTACATGCAGGCATTTTTGCACTTTTTCACACTTTTGAACATTCCCTCCTCACGCCGTGCCCTGCACCAGCATCCCATTTACGGAAGCAGGACACCATCAGAATGCTGCTTCATTGTAAATTTAATGCTTATATTCCATACCACACAAACACCATTTTCTCTTGCTGCCTAGCTCTGACATCTGTCACCTAAAGTATCCGTGTATACGTGTAGGGAAAGCAGCCTTCACTTTCCCAGCTTGCATTTAAATGTCTCCTCTATCTCTATTTTGTCCAGGTGGCCAACTGTGGTGCACCACCACCAAGAACATGATGGAGGGCGAGGAGCTGGTGGCGTTTGCGGTGGACTTTGACTCGCGTCTGCAGGCGGTGAACCACATGTCTCTGAGCGAGGGCATGTACCCAGCCAGGCTGCTGGACAGCATCCAGCTCCTGCCGCAGCAGGCCGCAATGGCTTCCATCCTGCCCACTGCCATCGTCAACAGTGAGTGGCCACACGCAGGCACACATGCACATACGCAGAGTTTTGCATAGACACACACAGGCATGCACACACACACACCTTTTGCTCGTTTTTTTTGCCACACTGTCTCCCTATCTCTCTGTCTCTCTCTCTATTGCTCTCTCTCTCTTACACACACACACATACACACACACCATGGTCCACAGCCTGCACTCAGTCACCTGCTTAACAAGGAGCGTCGTCTCCGCCGGGCGTAGATTAACCCAGATGAGTCTCTGCGCTGGAGATAAGAGCCATCGACCTTCAAGTTTTGGGTTCACATAAATACACTGAGGCTCAAACTAACCTGTTAATTGCAAAATACACGCCTCATGCAAATAGTGTGTTTGTTTACTTAGCAAGGGCTATCTAGGTTCAGCTCAACAGGGAGGCTTCTGTAAGCAGATGGTCCAGTGTTCTTGTTTGCCCTTGAGAAAGGGCACCAACCCAGTGGTAGCAACATAGCGATATGCGGCAGCTGAGGATTTGGCGGAAAAGCCTTTTAACATTGGCTTTGAGAGTCAGAGCTATAGAAGTATAGAAGGTATGCGTAAGTCCTCTATCTTGTGAATATGAAAACAGTGCGGCCCGATGTTACATCCCCCCCGTCGCTCTCTGTGTCTCTCCAGAGGACATCTTCCCCTGCAAGGCTTGCGGGATCTGGTATCGGAGCGAGAGGAACCTGCAGGCCCACCTGATGTACTATTGCAGCGGGCGGCAGAGGGAGCCAGAGACCGTGGTGGAGGAGAACGACACCGGACCCCACCAGACCCCCAGCATCTGCCCTTTCCCACAGTGCAACAAGAGCTTCTCCGGCGCCAGGGCCCTGGAAATGCACTTGAGCACCTCCCACAGCGGTGAGAGGAAATATGCATGATGGAGATTTTGTACAGTATCGTGTATTTTCCCCGAACTTTCATTGGTAAAAGAGTTTCAGAGAGTAAAGGATGGTTATTTGTCAATTATTTTGATAAAGAAACAGTTCCTGAAAAGTAAAAAATGAGAAAAATGACAGTTTTACACAGGTTTGCGAAAATGACTGTCATTTCTGTTGAGAAATATACATATCCTGCTGTCAGCTAGCACAGTTGACAGTTTATCCTTGAGGTAAAAAAAAAAATCTAGGGGATGGGAATAAGCTTGGCATAATGCATGAGCGTTTGATGGTTTCTACAGTTAACTCTAAAGGAGAAGTGGGAGGCGAGATTCTGAGCATTTCTCCCTTTTATCTCCTTCACAGGTGTCAAAATGGAAGAGAGCCTCCCTCCTGGCACCAGCTTGAAATGCACAATCTGTAACTACACGGCAGATTCTCTTATTACATTCCAGCATCACATCATGTCTCACCTGTCACAGGCGGCCTTCAGATGCAATCACTGCCATATCAGCTTCCAGAGCCACAGGGAACTCTTACAGCATCAGGACTTACATGGGCACGGCAGCAAACTTCACAGGGAGGGCGACGGCACTGAGCATTCCCCCAGGGGGCCCGAGGAAAGCCTCCAGCAGCAGCAGCAGCAGGCCCGCGCTGAGCTGGCCAACAGGAAGGATGCTCTGCTGGGAAGTCCCAAAGGGGCCCTCAACAAGGAGACCAACACAGAGGGAGAGGCAGACAAGGCTGAGAAGAAGCCCATGCTGTCTGTTCAGAAGGGAGAGGCCCACCCAGGCAGCAAGGCCAATTTTTCTTACACTAGGATCAAGTCTGAGCCCTCGAGCCCCCGGCTGGCCTCCTCCCCTGTGCAGCATAACATGCCTACATTTCCCATGGGCCCCTTCTTGTCTCAGTTTGCTTTTTCCCAGGACATTTCAGTAGTCCCGCAGGCTTCAGAGATTCTGGCTAAAATGTCGGAGCTGGTTCACCGGAGGCTGCGCCATGGAGGGAACAGCTACCCCCCTGTCATCTACAGCCCTCTTATGCCCAAAGGGGCCACCTGTTTCGAATGCAATATCACCTTCAACAACCTGGACAACTATTTGGTCCACAAAAAGCACTACTGTAACAGTCGCTGGCAGCACATGGCCAAGTCCCCCGACTTCTCCAGCCTGTCAGACAAGGTCCCTGAGGCGGTTAGCCCCAACAGCGGCCACAGTTCGGTTAGCATGCTGGCGGGCTGCCACCCTGCAGAGGCCGACAGCCACCTCATGCAGTCTGCCTGTCTAAACTCCAGCGTTTTGGACATGATCAATGCAGGGACCAAAGGGCCCGATAAGGATCTAGCAGGACAGGTGAAGAAGGTGTCCACCCCAACCGGCACTGAGGAGAGGCTCAACGGCAAGCAGATGGAGGGGAAAAGCCCCAGTACAGGCTTGGTGGAGAGTGACAATGACCCAACCAAGACCACCTGTGATGCTTGCAACATCACCTTCAGCCGCCATGAAACCTACATGGTCCACAAGCAGTACTACTGCGCCACCCGTCATGACCCGCCCATGAAACGCATGTCTGCCAACAAGGTGCCCTCCATGCAGAGGACCATGAGGACCCGCAAGCGCAGGAAGATGTACGAGATGTGTCTCCCTGACCAGGACCACCCAAGGCCCCCCATGGGCCAGCCGGGGTTCCTGGGCGTCCCTTCCATGGGGAACCCTTGTACATCCCAGGAGGCCGTGGAGAGTCTAGCAGACCGCTTCCATCCCCGCTGTGATGTCTTCCCAGGTATGGTACCCAAACACCTGGAGGCCTCCCTTACTGTCACTAAATCTATTCTGGCTCCCAAATGCAATACCATGGAGCAGCAGGAGCTGGACGCCCCCATTGATCTCAGCAAAAAGTGTTCGCCAGTCCCTGACAAGACATGTAGCTCCCCTAAAAGACTGTTGGACTATCACGAATGTACAGTGTGCAAGATAAGTTTTAACAAAGTGGAGAACTACCTGGCGCACAAACAGAACTTTTGCCCTGTGACGGCCGCCGCTGCTGCCGCCCAGCAACAGCAACAACAGCAGCAGCAGCAGCAACACAATGAGATTGGCAGCCTGGAGCCGACCATGTTCCCAGACGTTAAGAGCGAAGGCAATAACAACCCTGATGACGTCTACGATAAGAGCCCAGGCAAATGTGAGAAGAATGGCAACGGGAAGATGATGGTGCAGAATGGAGGCATGTTCCCCCCTCACCTGGGGCCTGTGCCGGGGCTCAAGCCTTTCGCTGAGCCTCAGCTCATCCCATCTAAAGACGAGAACAAGAATATGTTTCTGCCCCACTGCCTTTATCCCGGAGCAATAAAGAAGGTGAAAGGTGCTGAGCAAATATCGCCGTATTTCGGGATAAAGCCAACCGATTACGTGACGGGGGGGTTGGTGATGCAGGGAGAGCCCAGTGAACAGGAGCAGAGCGTTAATGGAGGAGGAGGTGGAGGGACAGGGGGAGGAGGAGGAGGAGGAGGAGGCGGAGGAGGAGGAGGAGAGACGGGGACACCCAGAGAGCAGGCCCAGCAGCCTGCTGCTAATGGCTGCCCCCACCCTGGCAAGGAGCCCCTTCCCCTGCTGCCCAAAAACCGGGGCATGGTCATCGTCAACGGGGGGCACAAGCCCGAGGAGCGTTCGGGCACAGCTCCACCACAGCAGGAGAACCAGTCCCATAACCCCCAGCAGCCAGACGGCCACCCCCCTAATCCCTCACCTACGTGGGGCGCTGAGAACCAGGCCGACTCCAATGAGAACGTGTCGCCCTCCTCCAAGTCCCCAAATGAGGAGGCAGCTCCCGCGGCCAATAAAGGCGTGAACGGCTCTGCCCAGGCTCCTGGAAGCGGCAAGTACTGCCGCCTCTGTGATATCCAGTTCAACAACCTGTCAAACTTTATTACCCATAAGAAGTTTTACTGTTCATCACATGCGGCAGAGCATGTAAAATAAGTTGAGAAGAATAAGACCCATTCTTCTTTTCCCACCACACCTTTCCCCACTTTTGCCCCTTTTTTCTTCTGTTTTGGTACACTGTTGTGTCTGGAATAGTGCATCATGCAGTGCTAAACGCTGCTTGTGGACAATCAAGAGAAGCTTCTTCTTTCATCGTTTTAAGACTTAAAAATGCAAAACCATTGGTTAAAAAAGAAAAAGAAAAGAAAAATGAATCAAGAGTAATATTGGTGCCACTTTCACATTTATTTATTTTACAATCAGTATTAATAGGAGTAGTGATCTTAATTTAAATTCAAAATGAAATTTATATCAGAGTTGTTTGTAATGTTATTGTATAGTCATTCTTGTGTAGCACACATATCGTTTACACTGTAATGTAGGCTCAATGAAACAATAGACAGAATACAAAAATGAGATGCATTTTAGACACAAAAATAGCTACTGAGGCACTTGTGTATTCTTATTTGCTGTACCAGTTTCTGTATATGCCCAAATTGTCACTTGCAGATTGCTACTAATGACTTGTTAGCCTTAAAAATCACCATTTGGGGGTGATAACCAGGCACAAACCTGCATCTCACATTTTGGCATATACACATGGCTTTGCATACATATGTGGCTGTTTGTCCCTGTCTCTTTTCTTCAACTCAGATGTGGATGTTTTCATGAGGATGGCAGCATTCTTGTATAGTACTCGTATTTCTGTTTGATGATACACTTTGGTCTCCCTTTTTGAAATTTGCTCTCAATGCAATACTTTGTAAATGAGGGAACATTACTGAAAGCAGTATTATGAAATGGGGACTGTGCATATAATTATTTGTAACCCCATAGGGAAAAAAAAGAAGTTGTACAAGAATTAAGTTTATTGCTGATGAACAAGATGGGTGGGAGGTCGATGGGGATACTGATGTAAAATGATCATTCCAATGTCCTGATTATGGGAGAAAATGTTTCTTAAAACGTTGTTGCTATGCATGTATATGGATGGAATAAAATTCCAGATCTGTTGGAAATTTTTATTTTGATGTGGTGTCATAATTAAACTTAAATCCTCAGGATAATCCAATGCTCTCTGGTCTTTCTTTCACAGTTTCTCTTTCCTATTTGTGCAGTATAGTATATCAAAACTATAATGGAGGTAAACAACAGTTAAAAGAGGACACACTAAATTAAATGAAACCTTTAATTACATACAGTAAGGCAAAATTAGTCTTGAAGATTCGAATCTCATATTTGCAATTTACAAAATTAACCAATTCATCCAACCAATCTGGCTGTGTTGTAAATGAATTCTATTCAAAGTGTTTCAAATCCCGAAACAGATTCAACGATCCTGAAACAAATGACTGACGCTGGACATAAATAAAACACAGAGATAAAGGAACGCAATACATCTCCTCACAGGTTTAATATTGCAAAATATTCTGACAGTGCAACATGAAATAAAAAAACATCAGGTAGAACAGTGACTTTTGAAAGGTAATCATTTTTGGCACTGATTAGCCAGGTAAAGAGAACCTAAGACATTGCAAAGATTTCACCACACTGAATATCCTGCAGTTGTTGTCAAACAATAAGCTTCCTGTAAAGCACCACTGCACAAAAACACATTCTGATGTTTCCTTCAGCAGATATTTAACCAATCTCAAGAAAGGAAATGGTAGGCTAGTTACAGGGGCAAGTTAAATCAGTCCTTTTATATTTAATTGAATATTTGAAACATATTCAACTATTATTTTGCCCAGGTCTGAGGTAAAGCTAAGAAATTTTGGCCATGGGTCACTCGCTCTGCTGTTTGGCTTGTCGCTGGTTGACTAGCTTCCTCAGGTGCTGGCTGATGGCAGATGGCTTCTTGTAGATCATTCGCCGGTCCACTCCTTTTATGTGAATGTGATTGGCTGATGGATAGGACTCCTCCAGGAACTTCTTTTGAAGCTTAGCTACCATCTGGTGCAGGGAAACAATCATTTGTTGTGGTTTCCACACCAGCGTTCCTACACTATTGTTCACTGACTGCATTAAGAGTCTGGTATACATCTTGGAATACATACAGATGGTGTACATCTTTGTGCTGGTAATGTATCATGGAGGAAATGTACAGCTAAACATGCTCACCTGATTAAGGTGTTCTGGCATCTGCTGGTCAAAGGAGTCTCCAGTGATCACACTCACTGACGTCTTACTGGAGAGGGGCTTAAACTTTGTGATGTCCCTATAGAGAGAAGCAAATAATAGTCATTTTGTGTAATACTTGAATGTTCATTTTTGACTGTACATTTGGACAACTACATTAAATATCATAACTTGCAAAACATCAATAATGTTGAGACAAAAGAAACAGTTGAAAATGAAAGCTTTCCTTCCTGGAAGTTAAATGCAGGATTACCTGACTTGAGCTGCACTTTCATTCAGAAAGTAATGCTCATCCACGGCGCTGCTCTGGTGGGCGGGGTTACTTAGCAGGTATTTCTATAGGAGGCAGAGACAGAAGCCAGAAATGAGTCATAAAATCCAAAGGAACAAATGTATTAATCCAGTGAATACCACTGTACTCTCTCCAAGTGTGTTCACATCCCCTGGGACAAAACTCCAACTGTCTCCCACTGCCAGATACAAGAAAGAGGTGATTCTTCCACTCCCTAATCTCATACCAAATTTACATTTCCATGGAGAATGATTTGGAAAAGATTGAAAAAGAATTGATAACTACTGTAATATTAAGTCCATTTGAATGCAATGAATTCTGTGAAGTCGTGTCCAATTCATTGTGAGTGGAACAGCTCCAGGCAGAACACTGGTATCACATCACAAATCTCAGACTTGGTTCTCTGATTTTCCAGCTTGGGGGAGGAAGTTCACCAGGCCGCCGGAATATATGTGAATTTTTAAATTGAGCAGCACTCCCCTTTAACTGTATCTATCACATACATGTGATGAGACGAGATAGCTTTGGTGCCATTAACATAGCAGCAAACAATTCGGCACCAGTTCAATTAAGCAGTGGTCACAGAACATGCCCTTGAGAAATGGACTGCATGCTCTATTGAGTTCTGTGTGAGTGCGTGTGTGTGTGTGTGTGTACGTTCTAACCTTCACTAGTCCGTCTACAAAACCTTTCTCTCTCCTTAGAGAATTCAAGCACAATGATGTCCTTATCTCCTTGGCAACAACTGTAATGCTTGAAAAGCTGAAATAGGTCCCTCATCACTATTGCCATCAAAACGTGGGTGGTGGCAGAGAACAAGGCATCTTAACGAACCGCTCAGACTCATCCTGAGGCAGTCGTCATCGCCGAATGCAGACAGCGGAAGAAAAAAAAAAAGACTCAACGGATGTTAGTAATGTCACTGAGCGGCGTTTAGAGTGCCAATAAAGTGCGACATCCTGTCGTTTAACTCTTTAACCTGTTTCTTCCACACAAAAAAATAGAAATTTGAAATTATAATAAGAGGAAGAAAACTAATGTGAAATTACATTTCCCCCAGTCTCTCTCACTGTAATCTCCCTGTCTCCTTTTTCCCTGCTTCCCTAATGTGTCCTACATGGTTGTGGGGATTTCTCCATGCTAAATACAAGGCCTAAGTCTATAGAGAGTGCTTCCCATGTTACCAAAGATATTGGTTGTTGTTCATCATCAAAATCCATTACAATTCCTCTGTCTGAGATGTTTTCCATAGCAAGTAAAAAATGACTACAGGACGTCATGACAGGCAGAGTGTCACCGATGCATTTTTTATTTTATTTATTTATTTGTATTAATAAATTCCCTGCTGATGTAAGTAGATGCTATTGTGAAAGAAAACACGCTCCCCTATACAGAAGCTCATCTGCACTATGCAGCACGAGGGTTGAGGAAGCTTGTAACCTATATTAACAGCCTTCTGCACAGACTCTATTCCCAATGACCTGTCAAAAGGCTGAGTTTACATTATAGCAGGCATCAGAAGATACAGTACATTTGTGATGTCATGTCAGCGGCAGGAGCGGGTTCAATTTTCATTTATTTCAAATGACATCTGGTGTCATATCGTGGCAAATTCACATTCTCTGACGATAGGAAAACAAATGGTTTTTTTTGCCAGCATCATCCACTCATATCTCTGCTCGAGCCGCCATGATTATTCTTGCACTAGCACCATCCTGTGGCTGCACAGGCACGGTGGAAGGCATGGGCCGCATTTGAAATGGCCTGAGAAAAATAGCACTCTCTTTTCAGGCCGCTGCATTTCAAGAAGTCCAGGAAAAAACCTCCGACAACCAGCAGGGCCGTCGGTGAATTTGGACACAGCCGAAGTCTTGGTTCCTGACTGTAGGAAAACATCGATATCTGTGGCTTTCTCGCCCGTTCAACACTGAAGGCGTGCTATATTTATCCCCGCAGCGCCTCGAAACCACCCCTGACCTGCCTGGTCACTTGCAGCATGACACAACAGAACAAGATATTTTTGCAAAAACATTTTTTGACAATCAATGTTACAGCCTTGAGGGCATGCTTGTTTGTACTGTATGTGTGGGTTTTTCTGTGTGTGTTTGTGTGTGTGTGTGTGTGTTAGCCTGACCTGGCGCTGTATGACCTCTTCTGAGATGTTTTCTCCTTTGATGGTTGGTTCAATCGCCCCCAGGATGATCAGCATACGACTCAGCCCTGTAGCTGCTGAAAATTGCCTGGCCTGGAGTGATGGTAACAGCTTACTGTACCTGAGCATAAACAAACACACACACACACACACAAATACACCCACATAAAACATTAAAAGGATGTATAATTTACTATTTAGTAAATTACAATTTAATAATGTGTACAGCGATTACAAAATTTATGACTGTCAATCCCTGAGTGAAGATCTGTCACTGGTTTCTTATAACTCAAAACCCCCAAAACAAGATATTTGTCCAAGCAAAAATATTTCCTCTCTCTCTTTGATTTATGCTCAGCAATGTACTCATGTTCATGTGAGGTCGAAGTCATATTTCAACAGTGGGAGGACTCAAATTATGATGATGTTAAGATGGACCCAACCAAAGTCATCCATGAATATTTGCCATCTTCAAGTCCTTTTCAACCCAAAATTTCAAACTTTCTCTTGGAGACATTTGACTGGGGAATGAGAAATACTTTTTTTTTTTTTTGGCAGATGAGAAGAAGAGCGCTGGGATTTTGTAACTCAGGAGGCCCAATCGGTCTCGGCTCACTGGTGCTCTGAATTGGCTGGTCTCAGCCTGTGGAGCCCAATCAATAGTGCCACCCGCCTGCTGCCGCCATCACTGCGCGGCACAGCCTGCCCCAACATGCAGCCAACACAGTGGAGATCAGCCCCCACGCGCCACGAGCCAGTCCTCCCGATCCACACCTAGTCTAACTCCTGATCTGGGCTGGGCCTGGCACCAAGGATTTGGACTTTCATCGGCTCCTTTCTCTTATGTCTGATCCAAAGGCAGATTACCGTAGACCATATAAACCTGCACCATAAATCTCCAGCCCCTCAATAGCTATGACGTCCTCGGGTGCGCATAGAACCAGGTCTACTCAAACTGTCTTGAGGTGAATCTGTAATTGACAAGCTGCAGTATCTTCATGCACAAGCCAATACGGCATGCCATGGTAAACACACAGCTTTCAGTGCTGCTTCACTGCCATTATGCCCCTCATATCAAGCCCCCATCATAAACATGCACTTTTCATGTGTAAAATAACCCATTTCACCTGTTGTGGATATGGCACATTGCTCGCCACACAACCGTCTGTGGCTTGAAATATCAAGCTCTGCTCTGGCAAAGCATGTCAATGCCGATCGGCCGGATAAGGCTGATAGAAACACCGGCGAACAACTGTTCCACCGCGCGTACGCCGCTGTCTGAAGATAAACACGTCTGCCATATTCATGGTAAAGACGTCCCTACAGGTCAACAGTGGATACGGGCAGAGGAGGGGGGAAAAAAAAGAAACAAGTTGACTGTTCTCATTTCCAGTCTTCCACAGACAGAGAAAACTTTTCAAATCAGACCTCCGGAGAGTGACATTTTGACATTCTCATCTTCCTTGCCACCGTTTTCCCCTGAAGTCATTCTGGCACCACAATTTAGAACTGACTCTTCGACCTGGCTCTTTAGGGACTTTTCAGTCTCCACACATTTTCCACCTGTCACCTTTTTCTTTCCCCTCGATTCCAAAAAAAGAAGAAGAAGGAGAAAAAAAAAAAAAAAAAAAAAAAAAAGGAGAAACTCTCTATCAGCCCCCCAGTTCGAATCTGGTCAAATCATTCCTGGGTCTGGCATTGAACATTATTTCAAGGATTCTCCAGCCACCTGTCCTATTCCCTCCTCTTTTTTCCATTTTTAATTCTGCCCCGGAGTGAGGATTATGCGAAGCAAGGCATGCGTGTCAAAGGGAAATTTAGTGGGTAAAGACAGCCAAGATTGGCGGGATGAATTAAACAGATAACGGGAGGAGACGAAGTGGGGGAACCATGTAGAGCAAAACGCCTCACCGATGTTGGTCATTTCAGAGGGGCTCTTTTTTTTTTCTCCCCACAGGAGCGAGGAGGCAATATCTAAATTAATAAAGTGATGAAATGAGTTTGTGCCGTGGACTTTCTGCTGTTTGACTTTCCCATCTGGATTAGTGCAGGCTGAATGGACGCTCTGTTACTTTTGTTACAACTGCGCAATTCACTGTCGGAATTTGGCCCTGTAGTGATAAGGCTCCCCTCCTCCTCCTCATTACCATCTCATTTCATATGCAGGGCCTCTGTTACCTGAGAGCCTGCTCACACACAAAACACGAACTATTACACGAGCTTCTGCCAACTATTACAATGAGCAGAGAACATTTAAACATGGACTATTACATGAGGCTCAACTAACTATTACGCAGACAGAACACTTTTTTAAAAAAATGGTTACTGCAAGGGCTTCTGCCGACTATAACAAAAAGGAGGGAATATGTACGTGGCCATAACATGATTAGATGCTTCTAACTCTTATGCACATGACAATTTGAGCATCTATTGGAAGTGTAGTATAACCCTCAGTGACTGCTGATCTATCACAGACAACAGCCCCTTCTGTATCTATATTACAGCAAGGAGGCACAATTACACTATAGATGCTCAACAGATTATAACACAAGTCTCTAATAGCCACAGTCAGCTACAACTAAACCTATATTTAGAGTACACAAGCCTCAGCAAGCTTTTTCACACACTGAAAATTGGTCTATTATAAGGGAAGAGGGGTTTTAAATTTTGCATTTTAAGCAAGTTGTGAGTCACGACTTTATAATGTGACTTTTGTCAAACAAACACAAACTATTAGGCAAAACTTGGACTTACAATTGCCAACTAGCACACCAGAGGAACGGAGGCCCAGCTCTGGTACTTTGGAACATGGATGTGCAAAGGACGGTGGCTACAGTTGCCCGAGCCACTGCCCCTTTGTCCTTATTGGCTGCGGTGCCCTTCTGAACAAAATAAATAAATAATTTGTTATTAAAAATTGTTATTATTTTGTTGTTGCTGCTGCTGCTGATGCTGGTTTTGTTATTATTATATTGTCATTAAACCAAGTCGAATCGCCATTGTCATTATAAAACACATTAGGGCAGTTGTTCTTGTCATGTGACACTAGCTGCCAGCACAGGGCACACTCCAAAATCCCAAACTGGTCTGTCAATACTGGAGGAGAGATCCATCCATCTAGAGATGGGTCAAACTAATGAATGCAGATGTTGAACTGTGTGACTCAATTCAGTAGAATGACAATAAGTCACAGGCATCAAGTATGTGGCCAAACAAAGTCTAAAGATACTAATTTTGTTTGTCTTGGTATTCATGCTCATACACTTTGTTTTTTTTTTAACATTATTTGGCAAGTAGGATCTATGCTTTCACTATTTAGCAACTGCCAACTACGTAAAAATTAGCACTAACACTGCCTGGCTCTGTTTTATAGCAAGCTAATTTTAGCTAATATCAAAGGTCCATCTATTTAACTCATGTAGCAGTGTTTGAACCAAACTCAGCCATAGATTTCTTTTTAATACATACATTTAAATATCCCTTTAACAGTGTTGTCATTGTAGTCAGTCAAGTAGTCTTTCCAGACTTATATTTATTCAATTATTTTCAAGAATTTTAAGAATTTGAGCCCCTGTCCCTCTAAAATCCTCTGCATGTCCCTGCTCTAGAATACAAACTAATGTTCATATAGCAAACAAATAAGGTTATGCTATTATATATTAAATGAACTACAATAGTGTGGACTTGCCATACCATAAAGCTGTATTGCAACTCTATTACACTATATTGTAATATTTTTACTACTGAAATTACACACAGAGAATAAAAGCCTCTCACAAATATTGGGGAAAAAAGCTATCAAAATGCTATTGTGCATGATGTATTAATCCCTGATGCTATGTGCTGAAATTTTCAGCTGTTTAAATATTGAAATATATTTTTAATATTTATTATCACTATTAATTTAATTTATTATTACTGTTTGTTTTTGTTTTTTGTTTTTGTTTGTCTGTTTTGTTTTTGTTTGTTTATATTCTAATTTCCTGTTTTTGCTGCAACAACCCAGTTTCCCTGCAGGGATCATTAAAGTTTCATCTCATCATATGTCAACATGGGGCTTTAAAAACAGTTGATTCAGTTTGAATACAGAGGAAGACATTGACAAATGCATTCTACTGTAATTACATTGTATATTATTATAATATCCTTTAGCATGGTGATTCAGTTTGCATGAGTACAAAGGGGCCTTCTAATGTACTATCCACTATTATTATGACACATTCCATTTACTTGATGTCTGCATTACTACACTTTATACAGTCAAAATTGCACTAAACAGAAGTAAACTCATTGGTTATTTTTAGTCAAGTATTTACTATCAAATCAGCAAAAAGTAGAAGTCATAAAAAAGAAAGAAAAAATAATTTATAAGCCCCAAGAACTTCAAATTAATCTCTCCAATTCGGTCACATTCTGAAGATTTTCCAAGGACAGACCAAACAGCAGTAAACATAACTGTCCAAATATAAAACTACAGCATTTGACAACTATGACAAAGCCTTGCCTTGATGGTGTAATACCAACTAAAGGCACATGGTGTCATTCTTGCACCACAGCGAGTATCTGGCTGAGTCGGGCATCCCCTCTCTGCTTCAACATTCTTCCCTGCATCAATACTATAGATTACACAGGGGTAAATACACAGGGGCCACGGCAGCCCTGCTTCATTAGTGGAGCGTAACAGCAATAGTTACGCTTACAGTGGTGCTAATTACAATTAATTGGCATTCCTGAGTCGTCTGGGAGTCTCTCGGGGGTGTGGGTTGGTGGAGGGGGGTTCTCCAGCTTAGTCAGGGGAGGACTGAGGGAGGAGGCCGACACACTAAGAGTCATTACAGACCCACAGTGTGAACCATACTAATCATGAATCACACACTAATGCAGCCTGGGAAAAGTATGGGGCCACAGGTAGAGCAAAGCATGTACAGTACAGAAAAATAAACAACAAAGCATACACACCCAAACCATGATTGTGGTGTATTTTTCTGTGTTATTAAATTGGCTCAGAACGTGTTTTGGAGACAATCTACACAATTCATTCTGCTGTCAAAGTGAAACTGAGAGATGTAACAAATGTGAGTGTGAGTCTAAAATTCCGATAACTGCTGAACATAGTTTATGTATTAACCTTCTTTCTGTCTTAGTTTGAATTCTGTGGAACATTTCATAACATACATTATTCATACTTTCTCATTAGGTTACAGTGAGACAGTCAGAATATATTCTCACTTCAAAATTGATTCAGATTTTAAACCAAAAACCATTAATGAATGTGTTTTGAACACATTTTGTAGCACACGAATGTCATGAAAGTCAAAGGGGATCAATACTGTTTATAGTGACTGAATGGAAGCACATAGGAAAGATTCACAAAGGGTTTTTTCCACACTGTAATCAATGAATAGACCTTTTTCACAGCAGTCATTTTGACAGTAAATAGCAGGTAAACAGGTGTTACTAATGACATTAATTAAGGTTCTGTTCCATTTAAGTGTAGCAGAGTCTCCAGCGAGCCAGCATGAACAACAGCTCTGGCTCTGTTAGACCTAAATGGAACAGAACCTTCATTAATGTAATTAGCAACACCTGTGCTTACTCTACTAATTAATGTTAAAATGTCTGCTGTGAAAAAGGTCTATAGCCTCCAACCTGCATCATGTTTTCATAAGGCTGCTACCTTCCTGTACAGCTTAATTTTCCCCACCCCACCACCCCAACTTTCTCCACATCTCTCCATATTTCTCTCTTTCCAACCCTCCATCCCTCCGTCCAGCACCTGGGCGACTGTTGCCAATCTCAGCTCAGGATCCCTGAAGGGGTTTAGAGCAGGGCTGTGCTCCGGTGGGTTATTGAACGCAGCTCACAGTGAGAACCAATGGGCTCTGAGGGGCGGCTGGATGTGTCATCACTGGCTGCTGTTACTGCCGTTGTTCCGGCTAAAGTGCACCACTGCAGACTGTGGCAGCCACAGTCAGTGTCGAAGTTGCTAAGGGGTGCGGGGCAATGCAGGCTCTCAACAGAGGTTATATAATGTCACTCAGGAAGGTATTTAATTAGCCACTGCAACATCCAAGTATGACTGAAATATTTTCTAGGTATAGGCACTCAGGATGAAAATATCTTCACTGTTCATTTGGGTTCTTACACACTGTATTGAGATTCCACACCACTGCTCCAACATCAACAAATATAACATTATGCTGCCACTCACACTGGAGTTCAAAAGTACAATCCTGAATAGCCATTCTGTTATGCCTGTAAATCCATCAATTAACAAAGTGCGGTGCATACAGGTAGAAACTCTTTTTTTCTCTCATATTAAGGCTCCGTATAGCTTATAAATCAAATCAAATGAGAGGAATAGCAGTAGTTCTGAGACCTGAACGGGTCATCAGTCAAAGTGACAGTCATACGCTGCCTGTCATACTGAACAGGCTCTAGGTGAGACGCAAAACATGTCTATCTCTGACACACTGCAGCAGGCGGTGGGCTGTGTGGGTATCTATGTTTAGCTGTGTGTGTTTTTGAATAGGTGTGTAGGTGTATATGCTTGTGCGTTCACATGGGCATGAGAATGTGTGTGTGTGTGTGTGTGTGTGAGTCTTGGCTGACCATATTAATGATGGGTAGGATGATGAATGGTCCAGAAAGTGTCGTTTTCATTTCGGGACTCATAACTCAATCAGGCTTCCGTCCAGGCCCACAGCCGCAGCTGTTAGGCCCACACTGGGAGAGCTTGAGGTGAAGCACTCATCACACACTCCCTGAGCAAGCACTTACATCATACATTCACACACACACACACACACACACACACACTCAGATCCATACAGAGAGGACACACCCAGCAGCACACATACTCAGGCTGGGCGATATAGATCAAATATCACAATATTTTTGTCTAAATAACAACATAATATTGTGACAATATAGTAGGAATGACTATTGGTGTTTTCATAAGATATTTACATAAAAGAGATTTGTGATAAACAATCATGAGTAAGGTGGATATGATGCCCAAGCAGGTAGAGGCAAATAATAGCTAGAACAGTCTAATAAGTTCAGAAAATTGCATCCATTTACTGTAATGCAGTTTTTTAAAAAAGACAACAGCATATTATATTACATCACATGACATGATCTAGCAAGTGATATACAGTAATATTGATGGATTGCTCAGCCCTAAAACATACAAAAAAGTAATGTGATATACACTTTTCTATTTCATCATCAGCTTAGATTTTTCAAAGTAGCTCTAAAAGAAAAAAATGCACTGATGGCAAATATTTAAAAGAAGTTGAGTGAGTGGATGGGGAGATACTGTAAGACTTTCAAGTGATGCTCCTGTGAGGACTGAGTTGTGCTAAACACAGTAATGGTACATTAAAACGAAGAGTTTGCCAATCAATCAGCATTCATTAAAACTGTAAGGGCAGTCCCATTAGACCAGAGCATTTCCACTGTTTCTGCTCTCGGGGCAAACATGTTCTCCATGGGGAAAATTAGTACTGTACCCCACAAACACTCTCATATAAACAAAATGCACAGGCTTATACAGGCATGACACACACGCATACACAGTGTAAACGCATGTATGCATGTACACACTGCTACAATCCATCTTTCAATACAGATACCAACTTCACATGTACCACTAATGAGTGAATCATTTGTGTAATGCTGTTGGTAATCTAATTACAGCTGGCACTGGTCATACTAATACTCGAAAGAGCCAGACAATTATGCTGACCAACAAGATGTATCACAGCACTGGGATAAATAAAGCAATCAGGTACAATGACAGTAGGGATGGGAAAAGCAGGGACACAATTCATGATCACGTGGGGCCGATTCAATTTGTATTACAATTCTGTAACTAGTGCGATTCAATGTCTGCAAAACAGCTGAGTGAAAATTTGTTTGAATAGCTCATGCCTACATTTGTAGGATTCTAAGCAGTATTTTCTCCACCTTGAATAAAATAAAAGCCTGCCTTAAATACAGATAAAACATGGATTCAGGGTTAGCATGGCAATATAGAAATTGTCACACAAAAGAAAAACGCAATTCTGAGACTCAATTTTGACAGTCAAACTGCACATAGGAGGTGTTCACATGATGGAAAGTGCAGGACATTAACGTCTTTTCTTTAGTTGGTACTTACAGAAAAAGAAAGCCAAAGAGAGACCCGCATATTTTCATTACACCTCACTGAAATCGAAAGCCTACACTACTCTCAAGGAAGACAGCGCTGTGAGATCTGGCTTCAAGTGGGGTCAGGCAAAGACAACGTTGGGTGGGTTGACTTCTGTCACTTGACCCCGTAGAGCAAAAAGAAAAGGAAGAAGAAAAAATAAAAGACAGCACTGAGCAATTTAAAACATTGGCTCTCTTGTCCTGAATGCAATTTGACCAAACGGACAGTGGGGCTTCTACTAATCCCTGACGCTAGGCCCACTGCTTTATTTTTCATCAGGAAGCATTATCTGTGCTGGGAAAGAAACGAGACACATGCTGCGATGTCTTCAGAGGAAAATCCCCAATAGGAATGTTGACCCCTCACAACAAGCGCGCACACACACACAAGCGAATGCATGCACATCATACACACATGGAAACACACACAAACACACACCCTTTCAAGTCGCACACTGTGTGTGAAGGGGAGAGAGAGAGAGAGAGAGAAATACCGTTCTCGGGAGATGGTGGCGATTCATTTTGTAGGATATAACAGAACTAATTTTGGGAGTGAGCCGCTGTTAATGAGCAGGTCTTTGATGTGTAAATCCTCCAGTCCCAGTGCAAAGCTGATACGGTCTCCCCACAACCCTCCTCAGGTGCAGCCCCGCTCCCTGCCGGATTACTTGTCTTGTGTACCGAATACTGTAAGACCTCCGAAAGCTAATAAACCCCTATCAGAAGACGGAGAGAAATGCACACCTACATTCAAACTTGTCAAAAAAAAAGAGAGAGAGAGAGAGAGAAGACAGAGGAAAGCAAGTAATTTGAGAAATGCCACTGGCACTGCGATACTGTGATGTGTCATCTGAGATAGAGTTGTGTTGCATCTCTTATATCTTCATACTGTATATCACACCCTGCTCCTCTTTTTCGTTCCCTTTTCCCCGCTGAAATCAGGGGCCCGTGATAAAATTGTTCTTTACAGAGTAAATGTAAGTCCTTGGTTCGTTTCATTTCTCCATTGCTTCTCTACAGAGTAATTGGATTGTGGCTGCACTGTCATGTACGCAGTGAAATGAATGCCTATTAATCAGGGGATAATTGGACACATATCCCTGATAAATGGTGCTGCTCCACTTTGAGTCACGTACAAATTAGGCCATTTTCAAGGATCCATTTCTTATCTGGCTTAACTCATTCTTATATAACCAGTGAGCGAATATTGGTGGACAGAACTTCTGAGCAATAAGTCACGGAATCCTGCCCAAAATGGAAAAAAAACTAGATCTTACCACACTTTTTCTGTCATAACTAAGCCCGTAACTCCTCCTTGGTGATTCCAGATGACACATGCTGGTATTTTGCAACAGTACAAGCAAAATCTATTGGGTTTTGAGCAAGTAAAAGCCCTTTGATCTCCTCCTCTGTAAATGACACAAACACACTGCAGTAGGGCTCGGGAGATTTGTTTGTTTTGTAGTCATTGCTGCTAGGCTGTCAGTTACGGCTAAAGGCTTAGCATGGTTTGGTAAATTATATAACTGATTAATTATAGTCTGAAGAGGAGTATCATTTAATGATTACACATAGTGCCCTGTTACATAGCCTGCTCTACTTATTATTAAACATACGAAACAATCAGAGATAGCAATGCATAATTGACAGTTCCAGCAACACTCCTCCTCCAGATTCCTGATTATCATTAATAATAAGCCACCCTCCTATATGATAATTCATGTATAATGAGGTATATGCTGTGGAAATCACTAGCACTTGACATGTATCATGCCTGGAGGATTAAAGCAGTGTTATTACACTTTCTGTCATCAGTCCCGACCACCGCCACCACCCTGATTCTCCCGTCATCTATTTCATGCTAAAAGAGTGTGATCAACTAATGAGTTTCTTTGGCCTCCAATTAATCATGTTAATGAGCCCCACCCAGCAAAGATAATCAACTCCAGCGAATCCTCACCATGAAGCCTATGAGGAAGGAGTTGGGAGTGCGACTCATGCAACACACTGGCGTCTCCGCCTTCTCTCTCCTCATCCTAATCCTCTTTTTCTGATACACTTCTTTTTTTCCCTTCTCCTCTTCCCTGCCACACTTTTTATCTGCTCCTCTCTGCCCTTCATCCCGACTCCTTATCGTCTTCCTCGCTGCTTTCCATGCTCTGCCCCTTTTCCCTTTTGCTCATCCCTCCCCTCCATTCCAGTTTTCCACAGCCC